>PVKV010013160.1:0-62620 GCA_004027835.1 Alouatta palliata | reverse complement strand
ATGGGAATCTTTCCTAAGGGTCTGTATGTAAAAGGCATTCAGACCTTTTATATTGCAAGATTAAATCCTGCACGAACATTTACTATATAGATTTATGTTAAAACAACTTTCCCACACTGTTGCAATATGAAAAGCCATTAACTTTCCCCTAGCTTTTTTGATGTTAATGTTCCTATTAACATCGACTATAGCCTGTTGCAATGAAGTTCATCCTTGATCTCCAAGAGCAACTCTTCTTGGGTAAGTCTGTCACAAATAGTGATGACAAACTTTTGCTCATTCAATCTATTTCCTGTCTTTGGTTTCCAGGAGACTGATTACTTTGAGAACTCTAGGACAGATCTGTTGTTCATAGAAAAGGCTGTATAAATTATGACTAAGAAGATTTTAGTATTATATTCTAATATATATAAAAAATTTTCAGATACATGTATTTAATACAATCGTTGTTCCATGGTCCTTAGTAATTTATTATTAATTTATTTTTATTTTACAACATCCTGATCAAATCAATGTGTTAAATTAGGGAATTTATCACATTATCTAGAATTCTCCTAGGAGAATAGGAGAGGTACGTTTTAAAACCAGGAAGGAATCAAGAACCACAAGGAGCATTTGACGCTGCCGAGGAAAGACATGGAGCATGGAATCACATGATGAATGCCCCGGCAGCCCCTCAGATCAGGGGCACAAGCATCCTGGAGGGGATTGCAGCAAATGAGAGAAAAATTTGCCCAAGGAGAAGTGAATGAAAATAGCACTTCTTTTGCAACTCTGCTTAAGGGTTTTTTGTTTGTTTGTTTGTTTGTTTTTCTGCAGGGTGAATTATAGTGCCTAAGTTAAAGAAGAGAACATCCATATTTACATTTAGTTTATTTTTCCTTCTCTTGCCTGCCATGCTAAATGTTAGTGGCCTGCATTAGAAAATAAGTTACTTGAGACTAGGGATTTTATCTATTTTGATCTTTGCTATTTTCCCAGCACCTGTAATAGTGCTTAGCACTTACATATTATTTAGTAAGTGTGAGTGCAATTTACATAATATCATATTACCTGTAAATATATTTAACTGGAACGGCAAAGGCTTTAATACTTAGCAATAGCCTACAAAAGACCCAAAGAAAGTAAGAATGATGCCTTCATTAGACCCAGATGCCCTGGATGCGTTAGGGGTGTCAAACCTCTGTGAGAACCTGAACTGCAGATCTGATGAAGGTACCAGCATTGAGCCATATGTTAAGAATAGAAAATACCATTTATTCCTCATGTTAGGAAAAATTAAATATAAATAGAAGCGCTAACATTTTCCACACCCTAGTCAATGTTTTCTATACTCGACTTACCATTGTTCTAATATGCACATATATTTTTCTTAGCATGTTTATATCAGTGCATATTTTATTGTTGTATCTTAAATTAACATTTAAAAAGCAAGTAGTTCTTACACACTAAGATTACTACAACATAGATTTTCAATAACTTTTATTTATTTAGTGATTTGAAATGAGGTCTCTATATGTTGCCCAGGCTGGTCTCAGAATCTTGGGTTGAAAACGTCCTACTGACTCAGTCAGCCTCCCAAGTATCTGGGATTACATGTGCAAACCACCACACCCAGCTCCACAGAACATAACTTTAGAAATGTGTATAGAAATTAATCTTGTGAGGTTTCATGCAGATTTGATTCTGTGTTTACAATAGGAAACTTCTTACATTATGGCTGAAGAAATTATAAACTTAACCTTAGTGGGCAGCCAAGAAATTGAACTGTAGAACGTGTGAAAATAATGGTCTAAAATGTATTTTATTTTTAGTAAATTCTTTAAGAAAGTAAAATATTTAAAATGGCATGTGTAAGGAAACTGGATTGCTGCAGTCAAGAGTAGGCTGAGGCAGACTTCCAGTCCAGCATGACTCAGTGAGTTTGCTGTGCAAACACACAACTCTGCTCATTATGTAAACACTCCTGTGAGCTAGTGCTTGTCTCTGAGCCACTGTTGTCTGTAAGGAGTCTAACTACCCTACTGCCTTGTCATGCAGGAGGTGGGAAAGAGAGTAAAACTACTGACTGTGGGTGCATGCGCACATAAGAGAGCCAGTCGCCTTGCAGGCAGATAAAGAGAGCCGGCTGCGTTGCAGGTGGACAGAGAGAAAGCTGGCCACCTCGCAGGCAGACAGTGGGAAACCAAGAAATGGCCAGCACGTCAGGGGATGCAGCTGCAGGCATGGGGTGACGGAAGCCATGGGGCCAGCTGCTGAGAGGGGCTGCAGCCAGAGCGGGCAGCCAAGAGAAAGACTGATGGAGAGAGAGAGCATAGTAAAGCCATATTTCACCTGCCTATGGCCCCTGAGTGTTCTTTCAGCTACCTGCCACCTGTTCACCTACTCCCCTTGGACCTCAGCTTGGGCTGGACCCTGACCCTCAGCATGACAGCATGTAATTTATTTTGCCTGTTTTGGGTATTTTCTATGGCTCCAATTGGTAATGATCTGTAGAGCTTTGTAGTAAGCCCATGTAAGTTGGCTTATGATTATTATGCAAATTTATCTTTAAAATTAGGTCTATTATTTAAGGCATTATAATTTGGGGCAAGTTTCTTAACCTCCCTAAGCCCTAATTTCCTATTCCGTAAAACAGAAATCAAAAAAAGAAGTTACTAATACCAACTATGAGCTGAGATAACATAAATAAATTATCTAGTGCAATGCCTAACGCCAACCCTTGTCTTCTTGTTGATTCTGAAGCCATCTTTGCCCATCTAGGTCCTATTTTCCTTATGACCTATTCCTTGCTCTTTCCCTGATTTGCTCTGTGTGACAGGATGCTGACTTCCGCAGGTCGCGTTTCTCAGGCTCCTGTACCAGCTGGCTTTCAGCTGGGCTAGTCGATGGGAAGAGGCACTGGTAGAAGATAGGAAGGTGGAAAGAAGGAAAGAAGAGAGGCGCACCAGTCTCTGCATCTCAGCTTGTGTGTCTGGCAGCTGCTAGCTCACCCAGTGGTTTCAGTGCCCGCTGGATAGGCTTTTGCGATTCCAACTTCTGCTGTGTGACTTCAACTCCTGGACTCTGGTAAAATTCACTTCACATGGTCCCTCTGACATAAACGTGGATGAAGCTTCCTGCAGCTGCTACTCAGAGTTGCCATGCCACCTTCCACTCAGCTTCTCTGCTCTTCCTTCATCTATGGAACAAAATTCTTATATCGAAGTTCCTGTATCTTAAAATCAAATCTCCAATGCTTTGTGTTTTCAAGTTAGACCTAGTATTAGTTTTCTACTGCTGTGTACCAAATTACTCAAGATTAGCAGCTTAAAAGTATACCCATTTATGATCTCACAGTTCTGTAGGTCAAAATTCCATGAGGATTCAATTGGGTTCCCTGCTTAGGGTCTCGCAGGCATACAATTATGCCAGCTGGGGCTGGAATCTTGACGCTATGGAAAAGAATCTACTTAATTTATTGAGGTTGAAGACAGAATTCCGTTATTTGGAGCTATAGGTGTTTTCTTGTCGTTGGCTGAGGGCTGCTCTCGGACCCTAAAGGTGGTCCGTTTTCCTTACCACATGGATCCTTCAGCAATGGAGAATATTCCTCACATGGAATCCTTCTCACCCTTTGAAAATCTCTGATGACCTCTTCTGCTCAGAGCTGGAGGATATTATCCTCCTTCAAAGAGCTTTTGTGTTTAAACTAAACCCACTTGGATAATCTCCACTGATTAGTAACATCAATTGCATCTGCAAAATCCCTTTCTCCTCCTAAGATAATATAATCATGGGAGTAATGCCAGGGGAGAAGGTTATGAAGATAGAATTCTGTGTTCCACAGGCTTTAAGTGATCCATCACTTCTGGCGCTTGCCAGGTTTGTGTCCTTGAGCTAATCATTTAACCTTCAAAGACCTTAGATTCTTCACTTATAAAACACTTATAAATAAGAGAGCTAGATGTACTGACTGCTAATGTTCCAGTTTTATAATTCTACCATTTTGTTATCTGAGACCTACGTTGCTTGGGCTAACAGGAAGAATGGTGCAGGGTTTTTAAGTACAGTCACAAGGAAAATGCTTATATTTCATTAGATTAACTTAAATATTTAGGAGTGAGTTGCTACTTATTTTGGTGGTGCCAGTTCTGCTGGAAGTTCTGACATGGGTCAGTCACCCCGACATGTTAGGGCTCAGAGTGATGCTCAGGTATGAAGTGAGCTAGATGGAGAATGTAGAAGGGCTAATCCCAGAGGGTTAGAAGAGAACTCAACCTAGAAGTGCCTCAGATGATGTAACAGCCCAGGCATCTCAGACATGTTACGTAACATCTCTAAACTTCAGTTATATCCTCTGCAGAATGAAGAAATTCACTAGGGGACGTTTAGGGTTCTTTGGGTTTTAACAATAGATGATCCTTCTCCATAATACACCCTTGGCTGTAATAAAAACACAGTGACCATATGTACAATGAAATTGTAAGTTTGTTAAATTCTCAGTTAGAATGAACACTGAATACTTTAAACATATAGAAAATCATTTTTATTAAAATATTTTAGTGTACAGTTTTTGGATGTTGTAATTCATGACTGTAAACTACACCCTCCCATCTCCATATATCTATTGCTTCTAGATTAATATACATATATAGCATGCCCTTATGCAAGGGAAAAAAATGAAAACTATACACTAGCACACTAACATCTGACAGTCACATACTGCCCCCTTCTGGCTAAAGATCAAACCACAACTTTTCTCCATGCTAGGACATTATCTGGATATTTGCATGTTATTCTACGTCTTTTCTACACATTTACTCTGTGCTGTTTCAATAATTCTTAATGTTTAATCATTATTAGTTTTAATAATCAATGTGCTTTATTGATGCTGTACGCATTCACCTGATGAGCAGCTTAGTTTAATAAACACATGTAATCTATAGGGTTTTTTTTCCTGCAAAATTTTAGACTACGATCTAGTTGGTATATTTTTACTGACAAAATTACCCAGATTGCCACATTTACATTGAATTTTAAAAATGACAGTGGCTAACACGTTCTAAAACAACACAGTATATTTTTAATTAATATTTAAGTTTCTGCCTCTACGTATGTATGGGAATTAACTAAATTATTTGTGTTTTCCTGTAACTAGGACAAACCACACTGTGATATTGTTTTCCCATTCTTGTTCTTATAGTTTTTACTCAAGTGTTTCCACGCTGTATTATATATTTGATCACAAAGGGATTTAGAAATGAAATATAAAGCCAAGAATAATAATGAGTCTATTCCTAAGACCAAATAACTGTGATCTGGGGAAGTAATTTAATTTTGCCTAATGTCTCCATTTACAAACTGATTATCAATCCTTAGGGCTGCGTGAAGATCACTTGGGCATGTAGTGGGAAGAGTAAATTTTCTCCAATAACAATATGTGTGATATTCTCCAGACACATTGAGACCCTTTGATAGACTTACACTTAGTGACTACATAAATTATCATCTAAATCAAGACAATTCTGAGTGTGAAATAGTCATTATTAAATAATAACTATTATTAAGAATTACTTAGCCCATAGTACTGGCCTAAATTGGAGCTACTGTAGGCAAAGCAGAAGTCCGATCAACTAATTATACTACAAAATGTATTTAGTAGAGTATGGAAAACTGAACGAATTCTGTTTTTACTTCTATTTTCAATGGCATTTCTCATCTTCAGTTTACAATTTTCTGTTGTATGACAAAGAGAAACCATGTTAAACCTTTACTCACGTGGGAGCCAGATGACCTGGTTTCAAATCATGACGAATTACTTAGCTTTTCTGTGCCTCAGTTCCCTCATCTGTAAGATGGGAATATTATTAGTAATTAGCTTATAGGAGTGTTTCAAGTGTAAAAGAGTTAATAATTACTGAGTAAACGTGTGGGTTATGTTTAGGATAGTATCTGGAGCATAGTAAGCCCTATTATTAATAATGAAGTTATTAGTTTTTGAGAGTGAATTCTAATCTGTTTGAAGCTGTATAAAGATATAATACTTTCAGAGGTTGTTTTTATTTCAGGAAAGCAATGAGTAGTAGGCAGCTTCTCAGATGGCCCCGACTTCCTCCTTGGGCTCACACTGTGGTACATTCTTCTCCCCTGGAGTGTGGCCTAGACCCAGTAACTCATTTCTTTGAATAGAACAAGCAGCGAAAGTGATGAGAAGTCACCTCTGTGATGAGCTACAAGACTGACTTCTGTGTTGCTCTTTCATATTTTTCTTTCTCTCTTGTTTCCTTGCTCTGAGAGAAGCAAGATGCCATGTTGTGGACAGTCGTAGGGAGAGGTCCATGTGGTAAGGAACTGATGACGTCTCTGGCCAAAAGTCAGTGAAGACCTGAGGCCTAGGAATAGCTCTTTTCATTAGCAGATGGTAATTTAAAAATATTAAAAGAATCGAAATGTAAATACTGGGAAAATGTGATTTCTTCAGTTTACAGACACCTACCTCCCCCCAAAAAATCTAGTGTATCTCTTCCCATAAACAAAATCATTAGAATTTCCAAATTAAAAATAGTTTAAGTTGTACTATGAAACAAAAAGACATTTAATTATAAGTCCAGCCTTGATAGAAATTCTAGTATGGAAATAAAACTGACTTTGGGACTGAATGCATTTTAAGAATACAACCCTAATGGTTCATGTCAGTTTTACCACTTGGTGGCGCTACAGTGCCAGATAACTCTTAAAATTTCTTGCATTTTTATGGAAGCATTTTTGTTTTTTTGAGAAATGTAGACAAAATGTATAATTCGAATCATTATTTGGAAGTGTTTTAATGATTACTCTCCACCGTTACCAAGCAATTCTTGTAACATGTCAAAGAGAAATCTTTACATAACCTAAGGCTGTTAATGAAAGACGACTTGCTTATTTTTATTTCATATAGTTGATTTGAGGAGGATATTCCTTGGGAAATACTTACATATTGATAAGTAAATATGTAAGTAATTATTTACATATGGGAAAAAACATAATCTATTAAAATTTGAAGAATAGTTATCAGGTCTTCTAGATATTTATGTGTGGAAAAGTGAGCCTTCCTGTAGAACAAGGCCTGTGATACAATTCCTGAGTCAGGCAATGACAGGGAGGATGTTTATTTCTGTACCCTGGCTGCACAGCTCTTCAGTGTTTGGATTCATGGCCTTCTTCAACATGCAGCATCAGGGAAGACACACACAGTGTCAACCAGGCAGACCAAATGTCAATCCAGACTGTAACAGAGTGACAGATTTCAGAGTTAGATTCCTCTCATATTCAAATAAAGTAGTTATATCCAAGGATATTGTAATATATTTAAGGATTCATGTTTATGAACCAAAACAAGAAACATGTATGTTATACATAAAAGTATTCTTAAAGGAAAAATGAAGCACCATATTTTAAGTTGGAGTTAGCTTAGATTATCTGAGATAACCATTGGCTTAGAGACATCTTCAGAGAGTGGTAGAAAATTTGCTTTTCTTCTCACTACCACGACCCTCCTCTTGCAGAGACAATGAGAAAAAATAGGGTAAAGAGTTCTTAAAAACTTGAAGGGATCATACCAAAAAAAATAAATAATGTATTTCTTAAAGGAAACTAATATATCAACATTTTCAGAGTGAAATCACAGAATCTGAAAAAGGATGTAACTTTTTTAGTGCATACCAGATGCTAGGTAGCTTCTTACACATTAACTTCCTTGAAGCTACATATCCATTCCATAGAATATATATAGAAAAGAGTTTAGTCTAGCTAGTTTGGCGGAAATAATAAAGAAAATTAAATATCTCCTAGAATCTCTAGAAGAGCTGAAGAACCAGACTTGGATGCTGCACTGACAGAAATAGTACAGGAAGGAAAAACTCCAAACTAAGCTTTACCATAACAATTATTCTGAGAAGTTAAAAAGCATGAAAGAGGCCGGGCGCAGTGGCTCACGCCTGTAATCCCAGCACTTTGGGAGGCCGAGGCGGGTGGATCGCGAGGTCAAGAGATCGAGACCATCCTGGTCAAAATGGTGAAACCCCGTCTCTACTAAAAATACAAAAATTAGCTGGGCATGGTGGCACGTGCCTGTAGTCCCAGCTATTCGGGAGGCTGAGGCAGGAGAATTGCTTGAACCCAGGAGGCGGAGGTTGCGGTGAGCCGAGATTGCGCCATTGCACTCCAGCCTGGGCAACAAGAGCGAAACTCCGTCTCAAAAAAAAAAAAAGCATGAAAGAAAGCAAATTAAGTGGCATTATAAGAAATTTCAAGTACATCAGAAAACATATTTAATATCTGCTTTCAACTTTTAAATGTGATCTTCAGTGAAGTTCAGGGTCATTGTAGGTAGTCAAAAGAAATATGTATCTTCACATGTGCTTACATTAATTCAGTTCTAATGATGTTTAAACACATTTAACAAATTGTAAGACACCCAGAAAAGTGATCAATTAAGCAATCAATTAACAGGGTAGAATAGGTTAAATTATCCCCTCACAACTACTCCTTACCTTTGCCATACTTTCTCACAGGAAGGAAACAAACCCTCTGCCCCAGTGATGTTGGTGTTGGCTTTGCCATGTCATTTGATTTGACCAATGGAGTGTGAGTGGATGTAACATACACCTGTTCAAACAGAAGCTTTAATTTCCTTGTCTGGGCTGGCTGTGTACCATCTGAACAGCTGTCCTCTGCCATGAGAATATAATGTCTCAGATGATGACTCCTTCAGAAAGATTCCAGGAGTGAGAGAACTCATGGAACTGGGTTAAATCCAGTGGGATGTGTAGCCCTCAAGTTACATTCACAGTAAAAAGTGTGTATTGACACAGCCACAGAAATTCTGGGTTTGTTTGTTGTCATGGCAAAAGCCAGTTAATATACAGGTAAACACAATCGTTTAAAGTATGGTCCAATTTAGAAGTTACTAAATTAGGAATCAGTGGCAATGGAAAATTCCTAAGATTAAATGCTCCCTTTTGAATTAATTTTGCCTTCAGATACCGTAACTGTAAATTTATTTGTCTTGATAAAAAGAATATCTTATTTCAAAAGAAAAGGGGCCTATTCCACAGCTACTTTGTTGTAATAAAACAGAGCATATACATATATATATATATACACACACACACATACATATACATATATATACTCATATATATATATATATATATATCCCTTCTCTATATATCTCTCTCTGTATATAAATGGTAGTCTATTCACTATCATGTGTTCCATTTCCCTTCCCTCCCTCTCTCTATTCATGTATATATATATATATATACACACACAAACACATATACATAGATATATCTATTCTCTCTATATATTAAATCTATATATATATTTCAAACTTAATTTATTTCAAATATGATAAAACAAACTGATAAAAGCAATTATTCAGCATGCAAACTCTTCTACTTCTATAACTTGTACGTGTTCTCAGTTTCAAACTTTTAGCTCATCTGTGACTCTTGCATCCCTTTAAATCCTACATTGAATCACTTGCTATAATTTTGGATTAAAAGTGTCTTCCAAGACTGTAGTTAGCTCAGCACCTTCATGAGAATGGAGCTCATGGAGTCAGGGCTAAGACTTTGATGGACCATGTGCAAACTGAAGCACAGGAAACCAGCATCAGGAAGATGAAAATGGAGCAACCTGCTTCTCCTGGAAACTTCTTCTTCCAAAGTCCTCCCAAAGCAGTTCCACCTACATGGGATAGAAGGATGAGAGATATCATGACTCTTGTTTTTTTGTTTTTGTTTTTTTTTTTAACGGAGTCTTGCTCTGTCACCCAGGCTGGAGTGCAGTGGCAAGATGTCAACTCACTGAAACCTCCACCTCCCAGGCTCAAGCACTTCTCCTACCTCAGCCTTCTGAGTAGCTGGGACTACAGGTGCCTGCCATCGCACTAGGCTAATTTTTGTATTTTTCATAGAGACGAGGTTTCACCATGTTGGCCAGGCTGGTCTCAAGCTCCTGACCTCAAGCAATCCTCCCACCTCAGCCTCCCAAAGTGCTGGGATTACAGGCGTGAGCCACTGAGCCCGGCCAAGCAATAGACATGTTTCTTATATGATCCATTTCCTTGTCAGAATTAATTGGTAGTTAATCTAATCCAAATTGGTCCAAAGAATCTATTCCAATGAACCACCTGAATGAATGAGGACTGGGTAATTTATTCAAGTGAGCCAGTTTCCCCACTATGGGATTTTTAGATTTTATACTGGAGAAATACCAAATCAATTTCATTTCAGTGATTGAAACTATAAGCTATAAAATTGGCTGGCAACCATGTTTTTCTTCCTGTTTTGAAAAGCAACCTGCAATGAGAAAGACAGATAAAAATACAGAGAAATGCAAAGATGAAAGACCAAGACAAATAAAAATGTGGAGAAATGCAAAGATGAAAGACTAACGGGTGAGGAGAAAAAAGGAAAGAAAGACTAACAGAAAGAAAGATAAGAGTACTAGCAATATTTAGATCCTTGTTTCTGGTTGTTCCTGAGACCCAGAAACATTCTTTCTCTCAAGATCTGAGATCATAAGTATTTCTATAATAAAATTTCTATTTCTGCTTAAATAAAAAAAAAGTGTCTTCCAAAAAAGTGCTTAAAATCATTACCTAATCACTTCCCTATATATAATATATATAACAATTACATATATAGAGAGAGAATGTATATATATATATTATGAACACCTTCAGAGAATTTCCTGGGTTCCATGTGGTAATAGCTCTTATTAATCATAATCAGTTTTTAACATAAGTAAAACTGAATACAGAATTCAGAACTGATTAAAATTAGGATGAACTACTTCAAACAATGCTTAAACTTCCCTGAACTAAATTCTAAGATTGTTGGTCATGTTCAAACAAGGCGAAATTGTTTTTGTTTGTTCGTAGTTGTTTTTTCAGGTAACAGAGAGGTAGTTACTGTATATTTAAGTTCTTACGAAGTCTTACTTATTGCTGGTCCTCTCTCAGTTTATTTAATTTTTGGTAAACAAACCAAAGTGTTGGTGTTCAGTGAAGACACATTAGCTTAAAAATATGTTAATACTAGTATCAGGTGAGTGATTGAGATTGACTGAATTGGTGAGAAAGAAAAAAACTCCTTTTTATTATTAAATCTGTATTATATTAATATTATACAGATTTATTTATTCCTGTTATGAACATGACTTTACAATGGCAAGTGCTGGATTATAGACAAGTCTTTTAAATTTTACTTAAAAAGCAAAGCAGCAAATGGTTGAGTTGAGGAGATCATGGATGTATGTATGTATAGGAAAACATAAAAACAAATACACTACTGTTTTGTGAATGTGTACACTCAGGATAAATTTTCCAGTGAAAACACTGTATACAGATTCAAAAACTGCTTCATCTCAAAAAAGTGTGGACCAATAAGAAAATAATGTGCTCTGGACAAAGCCATTAGATTCAGCAGGCAACCCTGTTAATGATGAAGACTACTTTAGAAAATACATATAGAAAGCTTAAATAAAATAGTTCAAGAAATGTGAAAAAGTATATTTTTATAATAGTAAAGTAATTACATAATCTGTGATTATAAATACGTTAATTTGATAAAGTAAATATTAAAAGTTGATATTGCTAATTAAAATGGAGACCATGCCTGAAAAAAAATCCCTGAGCAGACAAACCCAGTTAGGTCTCATAAGTTACCTCAACCTTGCTCAATTTGCCAACATAACTGAAACAAGTTGAGCTGTTTTTTGTAAATGCCTATATTAATGAAAAACAGAACTTAATTTCAATCAATCAGAGGCAGCCAATTAACATACTATAATTAGTAACTTTCTAAGAAACCAAATAAGGCAACTGTATAACTGTAATCAATCAAATGTCTTATTTTCTTTTACCTCAATGACAGCATGTAAAAGCTTCCCTGTTGCATTTCCTTGGTGGAGCTCTCAGATCACTTCTGGTTTGGAGCTGCCCAGTTCATGAATCATTTGTTAGCTGCCATACATTTTAAAAATTATACTGTGATTCAGTTTACCTTTTAAGTAGTATTTACAATTATGTATACACAATTAAATGTTAATATGGTAAAGTCAGTGAAAAAAACTTTCTTCTGGGACTTTTCCTCAGGGAAATGAAAGATGGCTTTATGTTTTAGGTTAACTCAGTAGGAATGTGTGGTACCTAACTCCATTCTGAATCATATTCTTTAATATTTACCAACTTCTATCAATTAATCCCTCACCTATTTTTCACCCAAGATTAGTTCACTCACTTAAAAGTCTAGAATGCCATCATATTCTTTAATATTTACCAACTTCTATTAATTAATACCTCACCTATTTTTCACCCAAGATTAGTTCACTCACTTAAAAGTCTAGAATGCAATTTACAAGAGGAGATGTCTTCTAACTTCAGAAGCCTAAAGATTTGATAAAAAGAGTTCTTCTTTAATGATTTGAACATGTGTAATTATTTTTCTTTTCTTTTGATTAATAAAGAAAAAGAATTTAGGGGCCAAAGGGTAAGCTGTCACATCAGGCTCTGACCATTCTATGCTAATTAGAAAATTGCACAGCCAATTAAGCAAGCAATGATTAGACTGCTGTCATTGGTCGAAGGAAGCAGCTAAATTGGTTTCTTTTGACTACCACATTTTAAACTGACCCTTCATTAAAACCACAAAGGGACATTTCTTTGAAAATGAAAGAAAAAAGAATTAAAAAAAAACAAGAAAATCTTTTTGGGGGATACTTTCTCCCAAAAAAGTTTTAAAGTTCTGAATGTATAGGTTGCCTTTCTCTAATAAGTAAAGAGACACAAATAGAAAATACTTTCTCATCTACCCATGAGTAGATTAATATGAACCCAGGTGGGTTATTTCTTTCTGAATAATGCCTAATAGGGCTGACAAGGTTACATTGGTGTCTTAATCCATTTTATGCTGAATACTTGAGGCTGGAAAATTTATAAAGAAAATATATTTATTGCTTATAGTTCTAAAGGCTGGAAAGTCCAAGGTGAAGGGGCCTTTATCTGGCTAGGGCCTTCATCATCTCATGATGTCAAATCATCTCAAGGTAGAATGCAGAAGAGCAAGAAAGTGTGTGTGTGTGTGTGTGTGTGTGTGTGTGTGTGTTTTATATATATGTGTGTGTGTATAAAAATATATATGTGTGTGTATATATATATGTGCATATATATATATGTATATATGTATAGAGAGAGAGAGAGAGAGAGAGGAATGGGGCTGAACTCATTTTTTTTAAATCAGGAACCCACTCCTAACATAACCAACCCACTCCCTTGATAATTGTATTAATCTATTCATGAATGCAGAGTCCTCATTACCTAATCACCTCTTTAAGGTCCCATACCTCACTCAACACTGTTGCACTGGGGATTAAGTTTCCAATGCATGAACTTTGTAGGACACATTCAAACCTTGGACTCATGAGCTCTCTGGTAAAAAGTAATCAGAAATAAAATAACCCAGATTCCCTTGGTACCTACATGCAAAAATTTAACTTTGAGCATTTCAGGTAAGCTTAGTCTAGTATTTTATTTTAAAGATGAATTTTTTAAAGCACCTTTTTTGGGAGACAATTTTAATCCAAAAATTTTCCTAAAAGTTGGGTATGTTCGCAAGTTTTTTTTGCTCCCACTCTCACCTTTGATCTTTTCTTTTGAGCAGCTAACATCCCAGAAGTCATTCCCCCAGCTAATCTGTTTCTTCACATCTATGGAAGATACGACATACATGCCTGACCATGGTGCTCTACAGCTTTGCTTCTTAAAATGTGGTCTATGATCAACAGTTGCTGACTAGATATGCAGTCTCTTAAGGCATGCCTCTCACATTATGTATCAGAATCTGTATTTTTATCTTAATAAAAATAGGATGGAATTATTTCTGAGTCCTTTATTTTATTCTGTTCTCTGTTTTCATACCAATACCATAATGTTTTGGTTATTATTGCTTTGTAGCAATAATATAATAATTTAATAATAATGTTTTAAATTAATATGAATATATAATACAATAAAGTAATAATGATTTAATATTTTTATAATCATATTTTAAAGTCAATAGTCTGCTGCCTCCAGCTTTGTTCTTTTTTCAGTTGCTGCTCCAGTTTGATTTGGCTATTTCTGGTCTTTGTTATTCCATATACATTATTTTTTCAATTTCCGTGAAAAATGTCATTGGTATTTTAATGGGGATTGCACTGAATCTGTAGATTACTTTTGGTAAGATGAACATTTTGACAATATTAATTATTCCAATCCATGAACATGAAATTTATATTTCCATTTATTGATGTTCTCTTCAATTTGTTTCGTCAACGTTTTATAATTTTCATTGTGGAGCTCTTTTATCCTCTTGGTAAAATTTATTCCTAGCCATTTCTTATTTTGTAGCCATTGGTATTTGCATTGCTGTCTTATTTTCTTTTTCAGATAGCCTGCTATTGGCATACAGAAACACTGCTGATGTGTGCATTTACAGCAAACTTACTTTCAGCATAGGTACAAAAGCACACATTGGCTGAAAGGATGGTCTTCTCAATGAATGATGCTGGGAAAACTGGATATCCATATCTAAAAGAATGGAATGAGACATCTATCTCTCACCACAAAAATCAACTCAAAATTGATTAAAGACTCAGATATAAGACTCAAAATTGTAAAACTATTCGAAAAAAACACTTAATGATGCTGCTTTTAGTAAAAGTGTTTAATAAGACCTCAAAATCATGGCCACAAATACAAAAATAGACAAATGGAATTATGTCAAAATAAAAAGCTTCTACACAGCGAAGGAAATAATCAAGAGTGAAGAGACAACAAAAAAAATGGGAGAAAATATCTGCAAACTATGCAACTGACAAGAGTTAATATCCAGAATATATTCGGCACTCAAACAACTCAATAGTGAAAAACCAAATAACCTGATTTAAAAAAATGAGCAAGAGATCCAAACAGACATTTCTCAAAAGAAATCATACAAATGGTCAGCATATATAAAAATGCTCGACATTTTCAATTATCAGAAAAATACAAATCAAAACCACAGTGAGCTATCACTTTAATCCAGTTAGAATGGCTATTAGAAGAAAAGACAAGAAAATAACAAATGCTGGTGAGGGTGTAGCAAAAGGGGAACACCTACACACCGTTTGTTGATAGAGTACAATTACTGTTGTAAGGTAGTACAGCCATTATAGACAACAGTATAAACATTCCTCAAAAAATTTAAAATGGAACTACCATATAATCTGACAATTTTACTATTGGGTGTATGCCCAAAGGAAATGGAATTAGTATGTCAAAGAGATATCTGCATTTTTATGTTTATTGGACCACTATTTACAATCCAAAAATATGCAATCAACCTAAGTGTTTATTAATAGATGAATAGATTAAATAAATGTGGCACACGATTGGATACTATTCAGCCATAAAAAAAACCAAAATCCTGTCCTTTGCAAAAACATGGGTGAACCTAGAGGGCATTATGTTAAGTGAAATAAGGCAAACACAGAAGGACAAATACTGCATGATCTCATTCACATGTGGACTCTATAGAGAGCAAAATAGTGGTTACCAGAGATTGGAGAGAGTGCAGGGTGTGGGTATGGAAAGAAATTAGCTAATGGGAACAAAATCACTGTTAGATAGAAGCAGTAAGTTCTGGTGTTCTATTGCACAATACGGTGACAATAATAAAAAGTAATGTACTGTATACTTTAAAGTAGCTAAAAGAGATGACTTTGAGTGTTCTCACAACAAAGAAATGACAAGAGTTTGAGGTTACAGATATGTTTACTACGTGGATACAATGTATATGTATGTTCATATATATACACACACACACATATATATAAACATCACAGTATACCCCATAAATATGTACAATTATTCCATGCCAATTAAAAACAACACTTATTTGAAAAAAACAGAAATGTCCCAATGGTTTTTCACTTTAACGTTTGAGTAATAGTCCTCTTGATTTTGTTGTTTTTGTTGTTAATCTATAATGCAGTGGTTCTAGCCCTACTTGTACATACAATTACCTCAGGAAACTTTTGAAATGCCCAGTCCTGCTGCCTAGGCTCTACACTTGACTACATCAGAATTACTGGAGGTGAGTCCAGGCATAACTATATTTTAAAGGTCCCCAGGTGATTCCAATGTACCACCAAGTATGAATCAGAATCATCTGATAAGCTTGTGAAAACAGATTTGGGCCCCCAATGCCCAGTTTCTGATGTAGTAGGTAACTGTTGGAGTACAATATGCTACATTTTTAACAACTTTCAAATTGCTGCTGCAATAAGGACTGTGCTTTGAGAACCACTGATATAGAAGGCATGATTTGAGGGTGAAAATTTTAAAAATTATTGTCCAAGAAAAAATGTTACTCTGTTTCCAGCTAATCCCTTGATATTACCTTATAAAAATTAATTCACTATTTATGTCTTTACTCTGAAACCTATGTCTCTATTATGCTTTGGAAATCCAGCCATAGAGCTATACCATAGATTTTTCAGCACCCAGAAGAGTTACATTTTAAAAAGTCAATTTCTGCTAGATAAATACACCTGAACACTACTTAAGAACTCTTGCTAATGTGTTCCTCTTGCTAATTTTTTAATCTCACTAAATGACATCACCATTTACCCAAGCTATCTAATCTATCAGGCCCTACAGTTATCTATGATTCTTTTTTCTCTTATGTCAAGTATTTCAACAAGTTGTACTGATTATTTCTCTGAAACCCTTTCCTCCTTATTAACAGAGTACTCAGCTCAAGCTGTGTTCTTTCAGATTATCCTCTCTCCCTCCCCTATCTTCATCCAGTTAGGTATTGACTGAACTGCTAAAATCCAAACTGCTTGTCACTCACAAATCTTGTTCTCATATCTAAAAAATGTCAGTATTTCCATGACCCATAAAATAAAGCCCAAAAGTAAAATGGCATTCAGACTAATTGCACAATCTGACCCCTAAGTCTACCTTTTCAGTCTATTCTCCACAAATATTCTTCATAAACCTGCTGAATTTTCAAACTCCTAAATTTTTCATTGTTCTATGAACATGCTATTTTCATTCCTTTGCATATACTTATGTTATACATACTACATATAATATATAGAACTAGAAAACCCTTTATTGTTACTCTTCTTTCAAAATTCAACTCATCTTCAAGACTCAGATCTCACATTCTTTTCAATGCAAAGCCTTCCTCAACACCCTCCAGTAGAATTAACAGCTCAGTTCCTTTTACATGTTTTGTTGTTTTGAGACAGGATCTTGCTCTGTCGCCCCTGGAGTGCAGTGGCACAATCGTGGCTAATTGCAGCCTTGACCTCACCCAAGTGATTCTCCCACCTCAGCCTCCTTCTGCTGAGAAGGATGGATGAGGATTGTATTCCAGATTATTGTGTGTATTTAGGGTATACAACATGATGTTATGGAATACATTTAGATAGTAAATCTATGTGTATTCCATAACATCAATAATCTGGAATACAATCCTCATCCATCCTTCTGCTGAGCAGGATGGATGAAGATTGTATTCCACATGAAAACAGGTTAGCAACTCGAAGTAGTCCATGCAGGATTTTTCAGAAGTGTTTCCTCTTTTCCTTGAAAATTAGCATTTAGTCTTCAGTTTCCTGATCATCTTCCACACTATTTCAGCTTGAAATTTCTCTAGTTATCACGAAAACTTCACTGACTACATAACCCTTTGTTTTTGGGTGGTGGCAAAGGAAATTATGGAAGAGAAGTGAGACTTTCCTTCTATGACAGCTGCAACACAATAATGAGACAACAGTGGCATTGGGAATCTGGGGGTAATCACAGAATGAGTGGCAGCCCCAGGCAGCACTGAGAGCTGCAGAGAGAAAAGGCAATGCAGAGAAGTATCTGCCACTTGGTTTAACTGAGCAAAAGTATAAAACACACTTTTTTTTAAGCCTAACCGCACCACAGAAAGATGAACTTTAGTACGAGTACGAGTGGTGATGAGTTACAATTCAAATTAAAATAAATAGATGTTATCTACTATTTATTTTATTAATTATATGTATAGTGATTTTCGGAGTGGTTCAGATCATTTCAGGAGTTCAATGTTGCTATAAAGCTCTTAAATTTTTAGTGGTTACTTTAAGTACCAATATAGCCACCTAGTTTTGCCAAAGCCACATAAAAGACAAAGATCTGGTTCTCTGAAAAGTGTCTGCTGCCTGAGATTCACACTATGATTAACCATATACACATGACTATACACACAAGGCCTTCAGAGTGAGAGAATGTGCAGCCTATGCTGCAAACCATTTTCCTATTTTTATAATACTCACATTTAGATATTTGCTGGTCTAAGTTATCCTTACTGATGAAAGATATACAGCACGTTCTTCCCAAGAAAATTGTAGTAATAAATATTTAAATATCTAAGGTGGGCCACAGTACATTAAGGGTACATTTTAAGATCGTACTTCTCTCTGGGAGCTTTTAAAATCCATTAGGGAAGTACAGCCAGGGTACCATTAGTCATTAACCAGAAAAAAATGGAGGGCAGTTTTGAAGTTGCAACACAAGAGTTAGTTCTCTACTGGGAATCAGAAAATAGGGTAAGAGTTTGAAATTAATCAACCCCAAAGTTTTGGCATTTCTGAGCATGTATTCTTCTGAACTCAATTTCAAAATAGAATATTGCTGTTTCTATGTGTATAGTCCTGCTGTCCAATACAGTAGCCACTATCCATATGTGGCCATCTAACATAGAATATGAAGAGTATAGATAATATAATTGTTCTCTACTGGGAATCAAAAAATGTGGTAAGAGTTTGAAATTAATCAACCCCAATGTTTTGGCATTTCTGAGTATGTATCCTTCTGAACTCAATTTCAAAATAGGCTGTTGCTGTTTATGTGTCTATACTTCTTCTGTCTAAATACGGTAGCCATATGTGGCCATAACATACATATGAAGACTATAGATAATACAATTGTACTGTGTATGGGACTCATGTACAATGAGTAGATTTTAGCTGCTCTGGCCACATACACACAAAAAGGGGTCACTGTGAGGTAAGGACATGGTAATTTGCTTCATTACAGTAACTTTCACTATCTATATGTATTCCATTATTCCATAACATCACGTTGTATACCCTAAATACACATAATAAAAACTGTTTTAAAAATATAAATTTAAGTTTATTGCAAATTTATGTCTCAATCAAGTTAGCCACAAATCAAGTGCTGACTAGTTATACATAGCTAGTGACTAACCTACTGGACAGTGTAGATATAAAAACATTTTCATCATCTCAGAAAGTTTCATTGAATTTTGTTGATGAGTGGTATGATTTTCTGGCTGGGCACGGTGGCTCACACCTGTAATCCCAGCACTTTGGAGGTCGAGGCTGGCGGATCACTTGAGGTCAGAAGTTTGAGAACAGCCTGGCCTACAAGGTGAAACCTCATTTCTACTAACAATGCAAAAATTAGTCAAAAGTGGTGGTGCACACCTGTAGTCCCAGATACTTGGGAGGCTAAGGCAGGAGAATCGCTTAAACCGGGGAGGCGGGAGGTGCAGTGAGCTGAGATTGCACCACTATACTCCAGTCTGGGCAACAGAGGAATATTTCATAAAAAACGAACAACAACAACAAAAAACCGTCATTTCCCCTTTCTCTTCTTTTTCCTATATATTGCTAAGGTACACACTGAAATGTAAGCCATTACTGTAACATTTGGCAATGGCATATCCCAATATTTAGCTAGTATAGGGGAGAAAACTTAATTTCTTTTCCTTTCCCTTTAAGGTTCTTAGTTCAGACATGTTCTGAAAACGAAAGTCGTATTAACAAAAGAAAACTAAGCATAAGCTTATTAGTGTGTGCTGTTCCATCACATAGGAGAGGCCTCAGTTCAAAAGTATTTCTCTCTCAAGGCAGTGGCTCAGGGGCCTTGGTTAAATTTAATAGTATTTTAACAAAGAGCCATAAAGCCAATGCAGTGACAAGAAAAAAGAGAGACGTTTCAGTCTTTTAAATGGAGGGAAAATGTGGGGAGATACTAAAATCCATTCCCAGGTTCCTCTGGAATCTGCCGGTGCCTTCTCTGGGCTGATAAGCAAGTGCTGTTTCCAGTAAGGAAGGACTGATGTCCTGCCATCAGGCAGACAGAGCTGAGGCAGCATGCTGCCCTTTGTTTTCAGTCTCTTTAATATAACCATCTTCAATATTTTGGAGGGAAATATTCTGGTTTCCTTTACTAGCCAAAATGGAAGATAGTTTAATGACACAACTGCATACTTCTTGTTTTCATCATGTTTCTCTGACTTAAAATACAGTGCATTCAATCTTAATTCAGTTCCCACATGTACCTAAGTTATAACCATACCTGTGAGAAAAGGAAATCCAGCTGCTTATTCTCTCCATGTGCTGGGATATTATTTCTTGGTGTTACAGACTTTTATGGAATAACTTACAATTTAGGAACTAACACATAATTAAACAAAAGTGTATACCCTTCCCTTGTCAGGGAACAGGAGAACACAGAGACCTACATTTGCTCACAGAAGCCTCAAAATAGTTTCATGAAATAGAGATCTTTGCACTAAGTTCAGGCCTGCTTGGTGAATTACCAATGGATATTAACTTTAAATATCTTTCAGCTTCTCAGCATGTGGCCATCAGGACAAACATAAGATCTCTGTTATTATTTCTTTTCTTTTTTCCAGATAATTATACTTTAAAAATGTAATCCAGATTATGAATTGCCTTCATTTGGACAGAAATGTGATTTAGTTAAATAGAAAATCTTACTTAGTACAATTATTTAAGACATACTCTGGGTATTTGAAGACAGGAAATCTAAGTGATCTCAGGCAACATTATTAATGTAATGGACACTGGACATAAACATTCTATTTTGAGTGCCAACCTATTCCAGCCACAGGGGAGCTGAGATTTTTTTGAAGTCTCACAGTAAGTAAAATACCACCACCACTTTGCAGAATTCTAGACAGTGGTTGAAAAAGAGAAATATACTAGAGGTTTAGCTATGAATTAGTTGTGCCTTGGACCTTGTGTGCAACTAATCAGCAATTAGACATTTAAGATTTCTGACAAGATTTGAAAATAGTGCTATGTGACAGTCACTAAATGGAGTTATAGGCTTGTATCAGAGGCAGTGGTCAACCTATTGGATTTTCTGGTGACCATGCATCCTTGATTTCTTGACTCAGTCCTCTGCTGTCATATATGAGTCTGTAATAGATCATGTTTCCTTCATCATTTTTGGAAGTTTAATCAACCAAAATACCATAACTTTAACGTTCTCAAATAGAGAACATAGGACTATCATTGATAAATGTCACATTGTGCCTATCTTAAATGCTGTGCATTTAACATTTAATATATGGTTAATATGGTTTGTAGGGATGAGTTACTTCTATGTGGTAAAGAACATACAAGAAACCCATCCCTGCAATTCACAATTACTGCTGCTGATGATAGGTAATGGGGGAGGAAAAAAGAGAGCTTAAGGAAGCTACCTCGGGTTTTTCTCTGTCTCTCTCTCTCTTAGACTGTTTAACATGTTCACATCACTTCACGACAATACTGGAGATGTTGCTAAGCAAAACTTAATTGGGAAAAAAATAATAGGAAATCTTAAAAGGAAAATGGGGCAGTGCAATAAACCAGTAAGAAATTACTTCAGCTAGATAATTCTGTACAAAGACCTTGACCATATCTTACTGTGCAGCAATGGAATTGTTGAATATAAAAAGTGAGAAGTTAGTTGAAAAGCTTTTTTTCAGCAGGAGCGTTTTATTTATTCTGTAGTTCTGAACAGGTAGGTTCAGGGGTATCACTTAGAAGAAACTCACCAGGAATTGCTGTATAAATGCTTTGTGTATATAAAATCTGGTATTTAGTAGGTTTGGAGACACTTTAAGTAAACTAAGGGAATCAAAGGATAGCAGGAACAAATTATCTTGTTCCATAAATGTTCCACATTTAAGCATCTTAATCACTTACCCTTAAAAAAAGGTACGACTTATTTACTGGGAGAAGAGCAGGCCAATTCCTAGGATTCCCCTTATACCATAATTTACACATGTAAAAGTTATAAATTAGAAAAACAAAGTATTAAGTTAAATACTCTTCTCTAGACAAATATATCTTAATTATAAAATTAAGCATATGTATAAAATTATTTTTGTAATATTAAACATGGGCACAAAAATCAAAGACAACTAAATTGCCCACCTTTTGATATTCTATTAATGGAGCAGTGGTATGTGGAAGAGTAATAAATGGAATATTCATAATTTATAAGTGATTTTGTATTTACCCTATCAAATTTATTTCTTGTCTTACATTCAGAAAGTCACTATTCTATAATAATCAAGATTTGAGGTAACTGTTGCCCTGTGGTAGGCAGGATTCCAAGTTGGCCCCCCAAGATTCCTAGCCCTTGGTGTACTGCACACTCCTACCTAATCAGTACAATCCAACACTAGTTTAAGCATTGCTGTAAAGAAATTCTACAAATGTAATAAGATTCAAAATCAGTTGATCTTAAAGTAAGAAAATGATTTTAAGGGGATTATTTAATCACATCAGCACTCTAAGAAGCACAGGAGTTTTTCTGGCTGGTTGAAGAGGAAGTCAGAGGCTTAAAGCATGAGGAATTGCCCCATCGCTGGCTTCAGGATGGATGAGACCATATGAAAGGAATGCAGGCTATCTCTGGACCCGAGTGCAATCCCTAGTTGACATCCCACAAAGAAACAGGGTCCTCAGTCCTATAGCCACCACCAATAGAATGAATTTCGAAGCAGATTTCCCCCAGAGCATCCAGATAATAACTCAGTCCACTCAACATCTTGATAACTGCTTTTTGAAGCTCTGAGCAGGGAACCCATGCACATTGTGCTGAACTTCTGACTTACAGAACTATGAGTTAATACATGAGTGTTGTTTAAAGCCACCATGTAACACATTTTGTAATTTCTGATGTTAATCAGTTATTCATGAAAGTACTCAGTTGTTATATTTTTTAATTTGCAACAAGTGGTTCAAAATTTATTTGCAATTGCAAAAATGTGAAACTCAAATGCCCATCAATCAACAAGCTGATAAAGAAACTGTTGTATATATACATGGTGGGATGCTAATCAGCCATAAAAAGGAATGAATTAATGAATTTTGCAGCAACCTGGATGGGACTGGAGACTATTATTCTAAGTGAAGTAACTAAGGAATGGAAGAGCAAACATCGTATGTTCTCACTCATAAGTGGGAATTAACCTATGAGGATACAAAGGCATAAGAATGACACAGTGGACTTTGGGGACTCAGGGGGAAAGGAAGGAAAGGGGATGAGAGATAAGAGACTACAATTGGGTTCAGTGTATCGTGCTTGGGTGACAGGTGCACTAAAATCTCACAAATCACTACTAAATAACCTTCTCATGTAACAAAGTACCTCCTGTTCCCCAAAAATCTATGGAAATGGAAAAATTACTAAAATTCTTTGTTTATAAAACTTATAAACAAAGAAAATTATGTTACCAGCTGTTCTACATTTTTAAATTTTTTAAAGAATTTCTGTGACATAGTTCAGCAGGAAAATAATATAACATGTGAAGTATTTTCTTACATGCATATCCATTTACTATCCCTGTGAGTTTGTTTGAAAAATGTTTACTTACTTAGTTTTTGTTGAAATTCAACTTTATTTTGAAGAGTAAGATTAAGGTTGGTTATCTTATAAAAAAGACCTTCTTGGAGCATACCACTGCCAGCCAGCGGTCATCACGGAAATAGTAAGCACACTGAAACACTTTTTTTGGTAAAATATTTATTTTGATTCATCTTTTAAGAATTTTGCCATGAAACGACTAGTAAACTTTTATAAATACCAAAGATTTTCTTGATCATCTATATTTTATTGTGAAATATTATAATATTCTACTCTTTAAGAAAATGAATCCATAAGTCTTTTTAATTGGGCACATGTGAAGTATAATGTGTTCAAAAATGACAGAGGCAAATACAGAAAAAAGGACACACAAAAAGGGAATATAAATGGTGCTGGGTTTACTAGGCAGTCTTATAGAAAAAACAAAGCTTGACTATACAAAAAAAAAAAAAAAGTCCCAAGTAGATATAAATGTGAAATGAAAGCCAGAAGGCTTTTAGATAATATCAAGGGAGAATATCTTCACCATCATGAGGGTAGACACAAATTTGTTAAGCAGAACATGTAAAACAATCACTAATCATAAAAGAAAAAATTGTTAACTAATATTAAGAACATCTTTTTATCAAAAGATACCAAGAAGGAAATGAAAAAGATAAGCCATTGAGTACAAGAAGGTATTTCTAATACATTTATTTGAAAAAAGACGAAGGACTTATATCCAGAAAATATACAGAATGATTACAAATCATAAGAAAATAGATAATCCACTTATAAATGAGCAAAAGATTTTAAAAATGCTTCACAGAAAAGGATTTCCAAATGGCCGATAAATATATGAAAAGATAATCAACCTCATTGGAAAATGCGAATTAAAACCACCAGTATCTATTATAGCATATTCATCAAAATGGCTAAAACAAGATAATAATAATAAATTTTGGTGAATATATGAATCAACTGGCACACTCATGCACTGCTGGTAGGAACATAAATTGGAATAATTGTTTTGGAAAACAGAACATGTATGTTACCCAGAACCTAGTAATCCCACCCAAAATATATACTCAGCAGAAATATATACATATATTCATCAAAGACATGCATAAAAAATGTTGAGAATAGCATTATTTCTAAAACCTCCAAACTAGAAACATTATACATTTCCAGTAGCATTACAATAAATAAATAAATTGTGACATATTTTCAAATAAATAAATAATGACAATAATATATTGTCATTAAAATGAACAAAATACATTGGCTTGAAAGAACTCTCACAAGTATAATGTTGAGGAAAAGGAATTAGATACGAATGAGTTTGGAATGTACAATTCTATTTATATGTATCAGTTTAAAAACAGGCAAAACTAAGCTACGGTGACAGAAGTCAGAAGAGTATTTACCTTTATTGGGAGAGGAGAGACCCAGCAGTGGGAAGGTGCCTGAGGAGGCTGCAGAGCTCCTGGTGAGATTCCTTTTATTGACCTGAGTGTGTTCACTTTGTACCCATCACCAAGCTCTATGCTTATGACTTGTGCCCTCTGAGTATATTTTAATAAAAATAATTTATGTTTTTAAAAGAACTCCACTGGTAGCTCCCACTGTTCCACAATACCTCAAATACAATACATGGCAGAAAACCATTTGGACCAAATGAGGATTTCAGGTTCCACTGGGTATTAAATGTCAAGCGGGCTTAATTCTTTTCTATCTTATATTAAATATATATGTAAATAATATGTATAAAGATTTCCTCTTTTCCCCAGTGAATTGTATTACACACTTGTGGGGAAGTGCATGCCACATTTTGGAGACCACTGGTGTATATAAGGGACCTGTGGAATTAAGTATGCATACCACACTGGCCACTGTGGGTGATCTTCTCACAAAGTTTATTCCTTAATTAATATGATTGCAAATGCTCCTCTCTTACTCCTCTCCCTCAGGGGTAACATATTGGATGCAGATGTGTATATGTATTACTCAGTCAATCACACTTACTTAACAGTTTCATAATGTGAGAATCTAAAATATAAGTTGTTTATTATGTGTTTGGTATTGTCAATAAAGAACTTCTATAAATATTTGCATTTAATTATATGTGTCTTTCTCCTCTACTCTAACTTTTTAAAAACAATTGGTGATCTGCTCTGATGATTTGGAACTTAGGTTCATAATACAGGTATTGTAGTTCAGCTTTCATTATGAATTTTTAAGGTTTTTTTATGACTGGCCTGGGACTCAAATTCTCATTTGCTACTTCGCTTAGAGTAATGATTATGTTCCAAGTTTCTAACTGACCAAAGATAAATCTTTTGTAACAAAATCAGTTTGTAATTTGAGAATTTCTTTTGTAAGTAAATTGTGGAAACTTTAAATCAGAATAATTTAAATTATCACAGAAATAGCATAGAGAAGTTAAGATAAAGTAATTAAATCTTCAATCTGGAATAAAGATGACTTAAGGGAGACTAAAACTGACAATTTTTCAAAATCCAGAGACAATATAAGTTCAATACTGAACTGTAAGTAAATCTTCATTATTATAGTTGGAGGGTAGTTTTAGACTCTGAAATACCAAAATGAATGAAAAGCATCCTTTTTAAAGTAAAAGCTGGAGATACAAACCAGGCAGATAACATTTTTCCTTCCATTCTATTCTTCCTTCCTTTATTTTGTAGAATTTTATAAAATTCCTTGACATTCAAAATCTTGCCAACCTCTTTACTGAAAATAATTTAATGCAGTGGTTTAAAGCAATGGTTTTGAAATAATGTCTTTATTCAAATCTCAATCCCACTACTTGCCGGTGGTTAACTTCTGACAAATTCCTTAGGCTCTTTGGTTTTTGTCTCCCCACCTTTAAAATGAAAGTAAAGATGTGCCCTTCCAGTAGCCATTACTAGGACTAAATGAGAGCATCCATTTAAAGCACCTGGCATAGTACCTGGCACATATTGAGTTTTCCGTAAGTATTGTTCTCTGTCAATCTGTACATATAGTGTGGGTTTAATGCAGTCGTTTACTTTTGTTTGTGACAAGGGACCTTGAAAGGTTCACTTTGGATCATGTGTTCTGTTTAATGATATTTGAGTTATTATATTCAACTGTAGAGGAATAAGAACACTCCATACAAGCACAATAAAAATTACGATTTCCTTCAGAAAACTGGAAGAAGTGAATACTTTATTCAAGAAATAGAAGTTGCTGTAAAACCAGCTTACCTCTCAGTTTTTTCCTCCATGCAGATGACACAGCTGACAAAAATGCATTCTAGAGAAATCAGCATTACCATGTTTTTCCTAAAAGGTATTATACATAGTTATGAAGCAACAGCTCACTGGGGAGGCATGGCTGTTGCTGCTTTTGTTTTTGTCACTCTTCTGTAAAGTATGTGGAATATACCCCTCAAAATATGCACTATTAATAAAAAAATGGAGAGGAAAGGGAAAACCCTTGTGCTTGAGCTCAGCTTGTGGGTGGGAAGTGGGAGCAACAGAGAAGATAAAGATGGGATATAAAGGTTTGTTCTGTAAATCAGCTGACAATCAATAGAGAAAAAGTTTGGATTTTCATACAGAGCCAAGAGTGATGGGTTTAGCTTCAACAACATTGATTGTTTCCCAGAACTGGAGGGTTTACCTCATCTTAATATTCCTATATATTTATTTTCTTCCCAGGTCACTTAGTTTTCTCTGCCAGATATTAATTCATTTCTACACCCTTGTTCAAGGCTCCTGGCCACTGAAACCACCCAATACAACACTGGGCCTCTGTTCTTTTCTCCATGCTCATTTTTCTTTCACTTTAAACAGCAGGAGAGTTCTTGCTCTTCTCTTACTCATTACAAAACAAAATAACTCCAAGGGTTGTTTGTTTTGATTTTTAAAATTAAAAGATGTAGAGGCTACCAAGGTAAGGCAAACAATAGAAAAGAATGAAAAAGAGAAGATGGGTGATCATGTGGGATGACAGGATTTGATACATTTAGAGTGATTTTTTATCCGTATACAAGCCGTCCGTGGTTTCAAAAGGTAGCCTTTTCGAATATGTTAAGTTTTATTTTCTTTTTACTGCATGCTGTTATTGAAGCAGAGACATTTGTTTTAATATGCTTTTTAATTACATCAATGCAAGAAGAATAATATCTCATGATCAGATTAACACATCATCATTCCTTTCCTGAAATAACTCACAGCCACTTCAAATGGCTGAAACAGTTATTTAAGTATTGGAAAGTTTGCTGAGTTCGCCGTTACACGTAGAGTGAAAGGTTTATTATGGGCAGCGATAGAGGTAGTAGATTACTGTTTTCTCTTCTGCTCGCCACTTACTCTTCTTTTTGTTTTCCACTATCATATTGTCATTTGGAAAAGATAAGCATTTCCCTCAATTTGAAGCCAACTCTTCAAATCCAGCCATCCTGGAAATATTCAACAGTGTTATTATTTACCAACTACTACGCATCACACTGCTATATGCAACAATCTTCAGATAATAATACATTGTGGGAATGCTTCTAAATGTTTACACGTGAAAATGATTACCCTGGTGCAACTACACATACTATTTTCATCTAGAGTGATTTTAATGATGCTGCTCGGTTAAAGCAGAGATTAAGAGAGCAAACTCAGCGTGTACTATGAATTAGCAAAAATGTCTAGTTTTTTGGGAGGTGAAGCAAGACGACCAAATAGGTTTCATTGCTCATCCTTCCTACAGGAACACCAAAATCAATAACTAGCCACACGGGGAAAAAAAAAAAAAAACCCTTATAAGGTGCAAAAATCAGGTAAAAACTTACAGTACAATGTTTCAACTTCGTATCACTGAAAGAGGCCCTAAAGAGGTTAGAAAAGAGTCTTGATTTATAGATACCACCGCTCCATCCCCCAGCAATGGCCACATGCCGTGGAGAAAAAAATCCGTATGCTTGGGAAAGGGAGAGCACAGCAACTGTGGGACTTTATGTTGAAACTCAGTGCTGCCTGTCACAGGAAAGTAACACTGGGCAGAACTCAGCTAGCGCCGATGAACGGAGCGTTTAGACCACCCATAGCCAGAGGGACATCACTCATCTCAGTTATTGGAATCTGAGATCTGGCAAGCCTTGCCACCATGGCTAAAGGGCTGTGGAGTTTTAAATAAACTTAAAAGGGAGTTTAAAGAACAAGGAATGCAATCCCTAGGCAAGTCCGGTGCTGTGCTAGGCTTAGAGCCAGTAAACTTGAGGGGCATGTAACTGAGACACCAGCCTGGGTGGCCAAGGGAATTCTTGTGCTACCCTTACCCCAAGCTCAAGCAGAGTAGCTCACAGCTCTGGGAGAGATCCCTTCCCTCCACTTGAGGAGAGAAGAGGGAAGAGTAAAGAGGACTCTGTCTTGCAACTTGCTCAACAGCTTAGCCACAGTACCAACGAGCAGAAGGCAGAGTCCCAGGGCCCAGTTCCAGGCCCTCACTCCTGCACAACACTTCTAGACACACCCTAGTCCAGGAGGGAACCCACTGACTTGAAGGGAATAAACAAGTCAGGTGGAATTTATTACCTGCTGACGAAACAGCCCTTGGGCCCTGAATAATCAGCAGTGGTTTTCAGGTGGTACTCACCCTGTGCCTTGGATAAGATTCAGAGACCTTCTGGCTTCTGGTGTAACTCAGCACATTCACAGCTAGGAGGAGGGATTCCTGCTGTTTGAGAAAAGGAGAGGGAAGAGTAAAAGCGACTTTGTCTACCAGCCCAGGTATCAGCTCAGCCACAGTTGAGTAGAGCACCAAGTGGGCTCTTGGGATCCCGGGTCCCAGGCCTTGGGTTTTGAACAGCGTTACTGAGCCTGCTCTGGATCAGAGGGAAGCCCACTGCCCTGGAGGAAGAATAGCAGGCCCAGCAGCATTCACCACAAGCTGACTAAAGAGCCCCTGGACGTTGAATGAAAATTGCAGTAGGCAGGTAGTACTCTCCATGGCACTATATTGGTGGTGGATACGGAGAGATACTCCTTGCTTAGGAAAAAAGAGGGAAAAGTGAAAAGGGCTTAGTCTTGTGACTGGGCGCCAGCTCAGCCACAGTAAACGGGGCACCATGTAGATTTCTAAGGATTCTGATCCATGGCCTTGTCTCCTGGATGGCACCTCTGGAGCTGCCCAGAGCCTGGGGGATCTTGTTACCCTGAAGGGAAGAATGCAGTCCTGGGTGGCTTCCCCGCTGCTGTTTGGAGAGCTTTAGGGCCTTGAGCAACATAAGCAGCAGCCAAGCAGTGGTTAGTGCAGGCCTAGGGTAAGAATAAGTGCTGCACTGGCTTCAGCTCTGACCCAGCACGGTCCCGGTGGTGTTCGTCACGAGGGTGCTTGTGCATGGAAGTGACTTTGGAACTGGGTAACAGGCAGAGGTTCGAACAGTTTGGATGGCTCAGAAGAAGAAAATGTGGGAAAGCTTGGAATTTCCTAGAGACTTGTTGAATGGCTTTGCCCAAAATGCTAATAGTGATATAAATAATAAGGTCCAGGCTGAGGTGGTCTCAGATGGAGACGAGGAACTTGTTGGAAAATAGGGCAAAGGTGATTCTTGTTATGCTGTAGTAAAGGGACTGGAGACATTTTGCCCCTGCCCTAGAGATCTGTGAAGCTTTGAACTTGAGAAAGATGATTTAGGGTATCTGGCAGAATACATTTCTAAGCAGCAAAGGGTGTAAGAGGTAATTTGAGTGCTGCTTAAAGGCATTCAGTTTTATAAGGAAAGTAGAGCATAAAAGGTTAGAAAATTTGCAGCCTGACTTTGCAATAGAAAAGAAAAATCCATTTTCTGGAGAGGAATTCAAGCCAGTTGCAGAAATTTGTGTAAATAGCATGGAGCTTAATGTTAATCCCCAAGACCTTGGGAAAAATGTCTCCAGGAATGTCAGAGACCTTCATGGAAGCCCCTTCCACCACAGGCCTAGAACCCAGGAGGAAAAAGTGGTTTTGTGGATCACACCCAGGGACCTCATGTTCTGTGCTGCCTAGGGACTTGGTACCATGTGTCCCAGCCACTCGAGCTATGGCTGCAAGGGGCAAACATAGACCTTGGGCTGTGGCTTCAGAGGGCGGAAGCTCAAACCGTGGCAGCTTTCACAAGGTGTTGAGCCTATGGTACACAGAAGTCAAGAATTGAGGTTTGGGAACCTCTGCGTAGATTTCAGAAAATGTATGGAAACACCTGGATGCCTAAGCAAAAGTTTGTTGCAGGGGTGGCTCTCTCATGGAGAACCTCTACTAGGGCAGTGCGGAAGGGAAACGATACAATGTTTCAACTGTGTTTCAAAACAGAGCCCTACTGAGGCACTGCCTAGTGAACCTGTGAGAAGAGGACTACTGTCTTCCAGACTTCAGAACGGTAGATCGACTGACAGCTTGCATTGTGTGCCTGTAAAAGCCACAGACACTCAATACCAGCCCATGAAAGCAGCTGGGAGGGAGGCCGTGCCCTGCAAAGGCACAGAGCGGAGATGCCCAAGACCATGAGAACCCACCTGTTGCATCAGCATGATCTGGTTATGAGACCTGGAGTCAAAGGAGATCATTTTGGAGCTTTAAAATTTGACTGCCCTGCTGGATTTTGGACTTGCATGTGCCCTGTAACCCCTTTGTTTTGGCTGATTTCTCCCATTTGCAATGGCTGTATTTACCCAATGCTGGTACCCCCATTGTATCTAGGAAGTAACTAGCTTGCTTTCGATTTTACAGGGTCATAGGTGGAAGGGACTTGCCTTGTCTCAGATAAGACTTTGGACTATGGACTTTTGGATTAATGCTGAAATGAGTTAAGACTTTGGAAGACTGTTGGGAAGGTATGATTGGTTTTGAAATGTGAGGACATGAGATTTGGAAGGGGCAGAGGTGGGATGATATGGTATGGCTGTGTCTCCATTCAAATCTCATCTTGAATTGTATCTCTCAGAATTTCCATGTATTGTGGGAGGGACCCAGGGGTGTGGAACTGAATCATGGGGCTGGGTCTTTTCCATGCTTTTCTCATGATAGTGAATAAGTCTCACGAGATCTAATAGGCTTATCAGGGGTTTCTGCTTTTGCTTCTTTCTCATTTTTCTTTTGCCACCACATGTAAAAACTGTCTTTTCCCTCCAGCCATGATCCTGAGGCCTCCCCAGACATGTGGAACTGTAAGTCCAATTAAACCTCTTTTTCTTCCCGGTCTCAGTATGTCTTTGTCAGCAGTGTGAAAACGGACTAATACAACAATATACTCCTAAATGATCGTGGGTTAATAAAGAAATTTAAAGGAAATTTAAACATTTTTTGAAACAAATGATAATGGAAACCCAACATACAAAAACCTATGTGATACAGCAAAAGCAGTAGTAAGAGAAAAGGTCATAGCTCTAATCTTACATCTGAAAGGAGGAAAAACAATGCACAACCTAATGATGCATCTTAAAGAGTTAGAGAAGCCAAAGCATATAAAACTCCAAATTAGTAGAAGAAAAGAAATAATTAAGATCAGAGCAGAAATAAATGAATTTAAAATTAAGAAAACAATACAAAAATCGACATAATGAAAAGTTGGTTTTTTGAAAAGTTAAAAAACCTGACAAATAGCCAGACCAACTGCTAAAAAAAAGAAAGACCTAAATAAATAAAATTCAAGATGACAAAGAAACATTCCTACAAAGGACACGAACTCGTCTTTTTTTATGGCTGCATAGTATTCCGTGGTGTATATGTACCACATTTTCTTTGTCCAGTCTATCATTGATGGGTATTTGGGTTGGTTCCAGGTCTTTGCTATTGTACACAGGGTTGCAATGAACATACGTGTGCATGTCTCTTTATAGTAGAACTATTTATAGTTCTTTGGGTATATACCCAATAGTGGGATTGCTGGGTCAAATGGAATTTCTATTTCTAGATCCTTGAGAAATTGCCACACTGTCTTCCACAATGGTTGAACTAATTTACACTCCCACCAACTGTGTAAGAATGTTCCTATTTCTCCACATCCTCTCCAGCATCTGTTGTCTCCGGATTTTTTATTGATCGCCATTCTAACTGGCGTGAGATGATATCTCAATGTAGTGTTGATTTGCATTTCTCTAATGACCAGTGATGATGAGCATTTTTTCATATGTTTGTTGTCCTCATATATATCATCTTTTGAAAAGTGTCTGTTCATATCCTTCGTCCACTTTTGAATGGGGTTGTTTGTTCTTTTCTTGTATGTCTGTTTTAGTTCTTTGTAGACTCTGGATATTAGCCCTTTGTCAGATGGGTAGATTGCAAAAATTTTTTTACCAGTCTGTGTATTTTGATTGGGGTGTTTAGGCTATTTACATTCAATGTTAATATTGTTATGTGTGAATTTGATCCTGGGAACTTGTATGAATCTGGAAACCATCATTCTCAGCAAACTGACCCAAGAACAGAAAGCCAAGCACCGTATGTTCTCACTCATAGGTGGGTGTTGAACAACGAGAACACATGAACTCAGGGAGAGTAGCATCACACACAGGGGACAGTTGGGGTGGGTAAAGGAGAGACAGTGGGGGGTAGGGAGGGAGGGGAAGGTGGGGAGGGATAACATGGGGAGAAATGCCAGATATGGTATGCACCTAAAGTAAAATAAATAAATTATTTAAAAAAAAAGAGAGAAACATTCCAACCAATACCACAGAAATCGAAAAGAGTATTAGATTCTACTATGGACAGCTATATTCCAGTAAACTGGTTTATCTAGAAAAAATGGACACATTTCTAGACACATACAATTTACCAAGATCGAACATGAAGAAATCCAAAACCTGAACAGACCAATAACATTTAATGAACTCAAAGCCATAAGAAAAATTCTCTCAGCATAGAAAAGTCCTGGACCCGATCGATGGCTTTATTCCTGGTATTTACCAAACATTTGAAGACAAACTAATACCGATCCTACCCAAACTCTTCAGAAAAATAGAGGAGGAATAAATATTTCCAAACTCTACAATACCAGTATTACTCTGATACCAAAACCAGACACATTAAAAAAAAGGAAGAAAACTACGAGCCAATAGTTCTGATGAACATTGATGCAAAGTCCTCAACAAAATACTAGCAAACTAAATTCAGCAATACACTAAAAGTTGTTTATTATAACCAAGTGGGATTTATACCTGGGATACAATGATGGTTTAATATACGTAAATCAATCAATGTGATATACTAACAGAGTGAGGGACTAAAACCATATGATCATTTCAATTGATTCTAAAAAACATTTGATAAAATTCAGCACCCATTCATGATAAAAAAAAATCAAAATCTGGGTATAGAAGGAACATATCTCATCATAACAAAAGCCATATATGACAGACTCACAACTAGTATTATACTGAAAGGGGACCAACTGAAAGCCTTTCCTCTAAGATCTGGAACACAACAGGGGTTTTTGCTTTCACCACTGTTATTAAACATAGTTCTTCTAATTAGAGCAATCAGACAAAATAAATATATATAGGACATCAAAATTGAAAAGGAAGAAGTAAAATTATCCTTCTTTGCAGATGATATAATTTTATATTTGGAAAAACCTAAATACTCCACAAGAAAGCTATTAGACCTGATAGACAAATTCAATAAAGTTGCAGGATACACAATCAACATGTGCAAATCAGTAGCATTTCTATATGCCAACAGTGAACAATCTGAAAAAGAAATAAAAAAGTGATCCCATTTGCAATAGCTACAAATAAAATTAAATACGTAAAAATTAACCAAAGAAATGAAAGATCTCTATAATAAAAACTATAAAACAGTGCAAGAAATCAAAGAGTTCACAAAAAAAATGCAAAGATACCCCATGTTTGTGCATTGGAAGAATCAATATTTTTAAAAATCTTCATACTACCCAAAGCAATCCACAAATTCAGTGCAGTCCCTATAAAAATACCAATGATATTCTTCACTGAAATAGAAAAAAATAATTCTAAAATTTGTGTTGAACCGCAAAAGGCCCAGAATAGCCAGAGCTATTCTGAGTAAAAGGAACAAAACTGGAGCATTATCTGACTTCAAAACAAAACATTATCTGACTTCAAATTATGCTATAGAGCTATAGTAACCAAAGCAGCGTGATACAGGCATAAAAACAGATAAATAGACCAAAGGAACAGAATTGAGAACCCAGAAACAAATCCATACACCTACAGTAAACTCATTTTCAACAAAGGTGCCAAGAACATACATTGGAGAAAGGACAGTCTCTTCAACAAACGGTAAAACTGCAGGGGAAACTGGCTATGCATATGCAGAAGAATAAAACTAGACCCCTATCTTGCACCATATAAAAATTAAATCAAAATGAATTTAAAACTAAAATATAATGCCTCAAATTATGAAACTACTTAAAATATTGAGTGAATTCTGTAGGACACTGGACTCTGCAAAAATTTCTTGAATAATATACCACAGCATGGGCAACCAAAGCAAAAATGGACAAATGGTATCACATTGGGTTGAAAAGCTTCTGCATAGCAAAAGAAACAGTAAACAGAGTGAAGAGAAACCTACAGACTAGGAGAAAGTATTTGCAAACTACCCATCTGACAAGGGCTTACTAACCAAAATATAAAAGCAAATACACGAACAACTCTACAGGAAAAAAATCTAATAATATGATTTTAAAATGGGCAAAAACCTGAATAGACATTTCTCTTTAAGAATACATACAAGTGGCAAGCAGGTGCCCAATATCATTGATCATCAGAGACACAAATCAAAAGTACAATAACATATCATCTCACTCAGTTAAAATGACTTTTATCTAAAAGACAGACAATGATGAATGCCAGCGAGGATGCAGAGAAAAGGGAACCCTCAATCACTGCTAGTGGGAATATAAATTATTTCCACTATTGAGAACTGTTTGGAGGTTCCTCTAAAACCTAAAAGTAGAGTTACCATATGATTAATCAATGTCACTGCGAGGAATATACCCAAAAAAAAAAAAAAAAGAAATCAGTGTATCCGAGAGATATCTTCAGTCTCATGTTTATTGTAGCACTATTCACAATAGCCAACATTTAAAAGCAACCCACATGTTCATCAATCGAAGAATGGTAACGAAAATTGATACATATATACAGTTGAGTACTATTCAGCCACACACACACAAAAAGGAGATCCTGTGTTTTTCAACAACATAGATATAATTAGAAGTCGTTATCTTAAGTCAAATAAGCAAGGCATAGAAAGACAAACTTTGCATGTTTTCACTTTTCTGTGGTGGCTAAAATTTTACGAAACTGCATTTATGGAGATAGTCGAATGGTGGTTACCAGGGGCTGGGAAGGATAGCAGGGGCAGGAGTGGGGAAAAGTGGGGGATAGTTAATGAATGGGTGCAAATATATAGTTAGATAGAATAAATAAGATCTAGTATTTGATGGTTCAGCAGGGAGATTATAGTCAACAATAATTTATGGTACATTTAAAAATAACTAAAAGAGGCTGGTGCAGTGGCTCACTCCTGTAATCCTAGCACTTTCGGAAGCTGAGGTAGGCAGATCACAAGGTCAAGAGATTCATACCATCCTGGCCAACATGGTGCCAACATGGTGAAACTCCGTCTCTACTAAAAACACAAAAAGTAGCCAGGTGCAGTGGCACATGCCTATAGTCCCAGCTACTTGGGAGGCTGAGGCAGGAGAATTCTTGAACCCAGGAGGTGAAGGTTGCAGTGAGCCAAGATATTGCACCACTGAACTCCAGCCTGGTGACAGAGAGAGACTCCGTCTCTAAATAAATAAAACAGTATAATTGGATTGTTTGTAACACAAAGGGATAAATGCTTGAGATGATAGATACCCCATTTACCCTAATCTTATTATTATGCATTGTATACTAGTATCTAAATATCTTATGTGCCCCATAAATAATAGACCTGTTATGTACCAACAAAAGTTAAAAATTAAGAAATTAAAAATAAAAATGAGCAAAGAAAAAATGTCTCAAACTCAAAGTAAAGTGAAAAAAGAATCACAGGAAACCATATATATTCCTGTTTTCAAATGAAATTGTACCCAACTCTGCTTAGGTTAGCTTCTGATACAGATGTAATGGGAAGGATATAGGCATTTACTTCTTTCATAACTGTAACTTTTGGAGATTTTTCCAAGAGCATTTTTGTAGGTATCAAGAATTTTCTAATTATATTCATCCACTAGATACATAAAGATACGTATATTCCTTCTTGGTAATTAATGGAACATTTATAGACTGTAAAACAAAGAGATTTTACTAGGCTATTTAAAATAATTTTGGATTTATGTTCATCTGATTCAATAGATGTTTATGTTCCAGTAGTATACGGTGATATTTATGTAAAGGGAGCCCTAAAATGAATCATTATGTATAACATGTTGAGATTTGCTTCTCTGAGCATAGGGTGAGTCACACGTTATGTCCATACATACAGATTTGTTTCCAGTTAGTGTTATCCTGCTTTCTAAGACTTTCTGAAGGTAAATTATAGATAGCTCTAAAAGGAACATATGTATATATACAAGTGTGAAAGAGAATCACACTTACAGTTACTTGCATTAATGTCTGCAGTTAAACCACTATTGGCAATTGCATTGAACTATTTAAGAGAAGATATCTATATCAAGAAAACGAGATGGTTCATTTCCCTCTGTATTGATTTCAGTTGTTGCTAAAGGATTAAGGCTTGCTCATAACTCTAACGGGCTATTTATGGCATTTATTGTACATGTTAAAGTATTATTAACCCCCATTTTTCGTGTGTGTGAGCCACTGCACCAGGCCTTACTTATATATTTTTTTAAAAGTATGTGTTTGCTTATGTAAATAGATCTCTTGGAAAGCTTTGTAGCTGGGGATGGTGGTTGTCTCCTTGGAGAGTCACTGGGAGGCAGTTAACCCCCATTTTTAATCAATTTAAATCCATTTTTAACCCTATCTCCAAATATAATCCTTCATTAAAAAAAATTATGTTTCCATGTTCTTGACCCTTTCTGTTGCAATTGATTATTTGTCCGAAGGCCCAGCAACTTGATACTTCTTTCTTAAATTTCTCTTCCTTTTCAGTAGCATGGTCATCTCAGATATCCTCATAATTATTTTACCATATTTCTCTTAAGGACAAAGTTGGTATCCCCTTTCTACAAATATTACTCAATATTACTTTGGACAGGCTGTCGCTGCTGTTTCTAACACTAGTTTCTTTCAAGTCAGAAAGAAAAATATTTTCCTTTAATTGCTCTCAGTTGGATTTTGTAGAGCTGACTATCTGATGTTCTGGAAATTTTCAGGTAAAATCCTATGCATGTGCTAAAACAGGGGAACAATTTCCGACATGGTCATTTAATTTGGTTTATGCCCTATTAACTTACAAAGCAGCATATTCATTTAAGTAAGCTCTTTTAAGAAAATAAGAAGTTGGAAAAGCTGGTGAACTAATAATTTCAAGGCAGAGCATAGGATTTTTTGTTTTCATTTTTAAGCAGAAATCTTTAACTTTCATAATTTTGGGAAGTTAATTTTTACATTTTTGTAATACAGATTTCTCTTACAAGACATGGAACTCTTTTTGTAAATACAAATTAACTGTTAATTTTTGGGGGGTGTTTTGAAGATATCTTGAAGATAGGAGAGTTTCTTGAGTACTTACATATTTAATTTCATTATACATTTAAATTGAATTGTAGTGTTTCTGAATTCTTTACTGTGCTTTTACTTTTAACTTCTCAAGTAAACTATAATCCACTGATAATGTGTTCTACATTATTGTTATTTACTTTCTACACTGTACTTCACTGTCTAATTTACATTTTCTTTTGGATGTTAAATAGGCACATCAAACCTATTAAGCCCAAATTCTAACTGTTGAATCTCCAATTCTAAAAGGATCTCCCTAAAGGCTGATCCTTTTTTTCTATCTTAGTGAAAGGCTACTTCATTCTTCCAGTTTTTGAGCAAAAATTCTCAGACTGATCCTTGATTTTCTCTGTTATTTACATCCCAGCATTAAATATGCTGATTTAATCTATCAGCATATTTTGTCACCTCACCCTTGGAAACCTAACCAATATCTTATCCCTTCTCTCTATCTCCACTGCTACAACTACACCCCATGAACAAATCACCGTCTTCTCTCGACGAGACTGTTGCAATAGTCTACTCATTAGTCTTTTATTTTTACGCAAATACTATTTATTCTCAGCACAGCAGCTACAGTAATCCTTCTAAGAAGTGGTAGGTCCTATCACTCTTCTGTGCAAAACCACCCAATACTTACTGTCTTTTCAGAGACCAGACAAGATCGGGCACGTTCAGGGTGGTATGGCCGTAGACTACTGTCGTTTCAATAGTAAAAGCCAAGTTCCCCACAGAGGCTTATGCATTCCCTCCTAATCTGCTCTTCCCTCCTTACTGCTCTGAACTCATTTTCTACATTGGCTTCTTACTCAGCTCCAGCTACACTGGCCTCCTTACTGTCACTCCAACAGGTCAAGTATGCACTTGTCTCAAGACCTTGAACTTCCTCTCCCTCTCTGCCCATCATGCTGTACCCCAAATGTCCACTGGCTTACTTCCTCACATCCTTTGTGTCTCATCTCAAATGTCATAATATCAAAGAGACCTTCCCAGATTATTCTATATGAAATAGCACCCTCCACTGCCACCAATCTCTAAGCCTTATCCTGCTTCGTTATTCCTTAGTTTGTACTTATTATTTGATACGTTATGTATTTCTTAAAATTTGTTTTAAGATATTTACCTCCGCTAGACTGTAAACTTCATGAAACAGAGAATATATTTAGTTCACTTTGTACCCTAGTGACTAGTACATTGTAGGCTTATGACAAACATTATTGAAAGGATGTATAAATGAATTGCACAGTGTTCCATACAAGTAAATGCCACATAGGCATTACAACATATGTTTTGGGTTGAAATAGTCACGTAAAAAATAAAAGGATTTGAGCAATTATAAATCACAATCTTATTTGTCTTTAACCTCATTTTTCACAGAGTATTTTAATGAAGCGTGGGTACATGTGGAATCATCATGATCTAATAGTTTTTATTGTAATTTCTAAAACAAAAAAACCGATGTTCATCATGATTCTACTAAAAGCTTCTTTATGTTTTCCGTTAGTGTCACCCTCAACTATTACTTACTGTCTGCCTACTGTGATTCAGTCTTAGTTTGTCAGTATTGTTACTCTGGTAGCTTTCACTTTGTCTCTAGAGAAGGAGTAAAAATTCGAAGGTTATAAGAGAAAGAAAATGTATGCCAAAATATGGTTAATCTTCAGAACTCTCACCAAGTACTATACTTTTATTGGTACAGAGCTGACTCCAAAATATTCCTTGGGTGCTGTTTTAGCTGCCAGCATGTCATTCCTGATGCTGCTTTTAATTTTAATAATAATTTACTTTATTTATTTCTTATTAATTTCCAGATGGTATGATAGCATTTAAGAAACTGTTTGAACATTTGATTATAGATAAACTTGATGAGCGTGTTTAGGGCCCCACAATATAATGAATCCATGAAAGAAACTTCTGCTTTATTTTTGACAGTGAATGCACTGTTTTACTATTTGTTTTTATTTATTTTTTCTTGGTTTCAGTTGGGAATATGTTCTAGTTCATAGTTACCTCACATCACAATTAATCCTTTAACCTCTTTGCCTCCTGACCACTCAAATATTTCATCTTACGATAGTAATTTAAAACTCAGAATTTTACGTGAAGATTCAAAAAACAGTATTCGTTTTTTCATTTTTTCTTCCCCATGCTCTAGATTGTACACATTGGACAAAGTGGTTTCTACAGTTAACACTGTGCCCATAAGGGCCTTTTCTCCACTCAAGCTAAAGAAAAAAAAGATATGCATTAAAGAGAAGTTCGTTATAATAATACTAAAGGTAAAATATTAAGCCTAAAAATCTGTTATCAACAGCTATACGAGTTTTTTACAATATAGCAACTAATAGGCCTGTTTATCTTTCTCTTCCTTTTTGCTTCTAAACCCCTCTTCAATATTTATATTTAAATATCATAGCTAGTAATTATTTATATTAGATATAAAAATTTTTAAGCATTGTAAACTACAGGTTTCTGTAAAAAATTGTTAAAAATGCATGCATGGCAGAATGTACCATTGCAAGCAAAAAAAATTCATTGCTTAGAGTAAGACTTTTATTACTTGGATAAGCAAATATAAAATGTCTACTTTTTATGCTACAAAGATTTCAAAAACATTAGGATAGTCCTAATTCCCAAATACAAAAGACTACTTCATGTACTATATTTATTACCTCTATGATTCTAAAATAACATTGGAATTTGACATGTGAAACAGCAGGCATGTTTCTTTAGGCGTACTTTTACCCGGGACCCATACGTTGAGTCTATAATTATTCATTTACAAATGACATTTTTATACTTGATTCTTACCAATATTTATTACGTAATCTGTTCTAAACCCAGAAACAAATATATTTATTATGCATTTGAGAGTCTAAAGTTGCTTGAGGCAGTGATAGAAATTTTCAAATTACCAGTGTTTTTTTTAATATTGCCAGACTAGAAATATTTTCCTACCCTCAGGGTCCTTTCAGATCATCAAATACTAACAACTTTTATTCCTCTGGCTCATCTATGCAGCAGTTTATTAAAGGATTGATAGCTCCTTTTTCAAATGGTCTTTTGAGATCAGCCTATGCCAGCGAAAAATATTTTACTAAACCTTCTCTGCCTTTGTAAATGGTTGAAGGGCCACTTGAGAACCTATACCTATAAGTCAGGTCATTTGATTCGGAGCAACAAACCATTCTGAATGAATTTTTAAAAAGTTAGGACTTTGACCCACAGGTCAATTCATTACTTTCCACATATTCTGTACGTGAAGAATGACTTGTTTTCCATAACAAATTGTGTTCTGAGACCTAAGTAGAAATTGAAATTGAATAAGAATATATGGCTAGTTACCAACTCAGATTTAATTAAGACAACCACCCAAACACGTTATATACATCAAGTAATTTGTAGTCAATTTATTGAGGATCATCAACACTAATACATAAATATACAAAGCTTTTATTTTTTCCAAAGACTTCACTAATTGTGTATTCCCTTTACTGTTGATGGGTTTATAACTGAAAAGCTTGGGGAACACATCTATCTGGAAGTCTCATCCCATGACTGAAACTGAAAGAATTGTGTAAAATTCCTGTCCCATGACTGAAGCTCCATTATTTTCAATCACTTTTTAATTATTAAAACAATCACTATTGTTTTTCTACCCCCCAGCCTCCAGGAATTTAAACTCTAGTGGCTTGGAGGTTTGAAAATGTGTATGTGGTGGGGATAGGGGATGAGGGGGTGAATTTTCTGGTTTTCAAATCACTACCTTACATTTTCCCTAGTGTGTGTCTTTCTAGAAAAGTGGGAGTTGGGTAGAGGGGATAAGGAAGACAGGCTTCTTAGATGATGGTCCATGGTAAAACTTGTCCTCTCTTTGATTGGTACAAGCGCCTTAACCTGCTCATTTTCTGTGGACTTGATATTGACTCACAGGGCTCTGTAGCTGAAAGGCTCACTCCCATGCAGCTCACCTGCACATTGGTGTTCCCTTGTAAAATAAAACCACATACTTCAGCCCATCTGGCATTCTCATGTTGCATTCCTCTAAAAAAACGCACATCTGTGACCCACACTCTATAGTTCCCTGTAAAACCATGGCTCTGTCTATTATCCAGCCTTTTGGCGAGGTCTGAGACCAGACGCTGTGGGAACAAACATTGAGAGGGCACTGTCTTTATCTCTTTCTTCTCTCAGCCTGAAAATCATAACAAAACCCCATCCCTAATTTTCTTTACCAGTGGTTTGGTAGCACAGAGATCAGGAAGACTGATGGCTAAATAGACATCCAACCAAGAAACAAATTTAGGTCCTTCATTTAACAGGCACTGCACACTTACAAGGCATTCTCCTTGGGCTTCCTATATTGGTTTTCAGAAGAAAAGCATGCCACCTACCAAAAAGAAAGACAGGAAGATGTAATGTGTTTTGTGTGTGAGGGGGTTTTCTTTTTCCTTTTCCATAACATTTTCTACAATGTTTATCTCTTAATTTTCGTCTTATATCAATGCAGTGTGGTGGTGGCAACAGCATTAGAAAGCGGTGACCTTAACAGTGGAGATCTCTGAACCTAAGACTTACATTTCTTAGCTATGGGTTTTACTCATTAATTTTAATATATTCTATTATTCTTGTTGGATTTTCATATGTTTACTCTTCACAAGTCAGTGTATTTTAAATTTTTGTAGTTAAATTGGACCTGGATTTCCATCTCTACTCTACCATGTATTAGCTGTATTAGTCTTGAGCAACCTTACTAATCATTTTGAACTTCAATCTCTGCAGCTGCAAGATATAAATAATAGCTTTTCATAGATTTTCAAAAGAAATAGACAATGCCTATCTTATACAAATAACTTAGCATGATATATAGCAAATAAGAGACATTTGGTAAAGTCATTTTCACCATTTGGAGCTTAAGCAACTGACTTCAGAGATTACTACATTTTCTAAAGATGTTTGAAAGTAACAGAGATAGTATTTGAAATCAGTTCTGACTGATGCTAAAAACTGTATTTTCTACTGCTACATGCCACCACTACATTTGCTACTTCAAAAAATTAATCAATTGACTTATTTTCCTTAATTGTACCAAAGCACCTTCTAATTTAAAATGAAACGTAAGAAAATTATTTCTAAGAAGGATTTAGGACATTGTTCCCATATATATTGCTGTGACCCAAATTAGTATTGAGAAAAATATGGTAAGTGAAAAACAAAGATAAATATAAAAAGGTAAATTTCTGGGAAACCAAAAATGTTCCGGTGTACAGCTCTGATAGGTTGCAGTATATTTGGAAATACCTCTAGTAGAAAGAGTCCAGTAGGAATCCATAGGCCAATTTTAACTTTCAAGGAAGGTCTATGAATCTCTGAAACTGTATGTGAGTGTCTATATGTAATTGTCTTGGACAATCAAACTATTTTCATTTAGAAAACTAAAAATCAAACAAACGAAGAAAGCAGAGCAAAAACTCCACAAAACTCTTTTTTGTTCCACAGCATTATATGCAAATTCTATGAGAAAATCCCCTACAAAATCTTATTATTCTCATCCTAATACAGATATTGCATGGCATTGTCTGAGGTTAAGAACTCTTAAAAATTCTTAAAGAACAACTGCTTTATATTATAAGTGAAAAGCAGATCTTTGTAGTCAAAAAGTCATAGGAACTTGGTCTAGCCTCTTTTACAAAGAAGAGGTGGCTCCTGGGAGGTCAACTCAACTCCAGCTTGAAACTATTAATAACTTCAATTATACATCTTGAGAATCTGTAGAACTTATGATGACAGGAGCTGGCATCATCTCTAAATCCTAGATAAACGCACACTAATTTGATCATTATCTGTCATTACAAATTCGAGGGCCCAAATCCAAGGTTCAGGACCAAAATCTTTGCCAAAAGTAGCATGTGCCACAAGTCTAACTGCACAGAAAATAACAATAAAAAGTCTGAATAACTATTTAGAATTATATCCATGTTAGATTTCTAAAATGAATGTGTTGAAAATTTGATACTTTTTTGTTATAAAGCTAATCTTTTATATGCCTTAACATGTGAGACCATTTTGAACAGCAAAATCTTTAAAATATATGTTTCTATAAAAGGGTCTAATTATTATAGATTATCATTCTGCTTATCTATTATTTAATTTTAAACTCATTTTCAGATACCAAATGCATAAAATTTTATTTTTTGTTTAGAATACAGATATCACAACATTTGTTACCATAAGAAAAAAAATCCTTCAATAGGGAGTGTTTAACCTAACTCTTAATCTTGTAATGATATTCTTTTTTAGATAACCTAGGCTAACTGAAGACTTTTTTGAGCTAGCAATTTCAGAAATGAATTTAGCTACCAGAAATACCAGAACTGCATTAAAACTGCTCTTAAATTCACAGTGCTTCACTTGATTACTTCTTTCTTTTTACTTTATCAGCTGTAAAGTGTGACTTAAATTCACTTTAGTTTTAGAGAGTAATCAGCTATGTTAGTCCTCTCTAAGAAAAAATACATTGAAAGCTATAATCTGCAGACATTTTAAATCTTGGAATAAAAGTAATAGAATCATACATTTCATCAATGGGAGACACATAACTCAATGCTAATGTTGTAAAGGTGATAAGAAGAAGTTAAAATTTCATTAAAATCAATGTGATGCCTAAATTATTGTCTACTATCAGAGTGGTAGACTATTTCTGATATATCACTGTAAAAATAATACAGTCTTTTTTTTTTTTTTTTTTTTTTTTTTTTGAGACAGCGTCAGGCTCCATTGCCCAGGCAGTAGTGCAGTGGCGTGATCTCCGCCTCCCAGGTTCAAGCAATTCTCATGCCTCAGCCTCCCATGTAGCTGGGACTTACAGGCATGAGCAACAATGCCTGGCTAATATTTGTATAAGCAACCTTTAATAGTTAAATTATATGATATTGGTTATGGGAGCAGCTCCCATGTAACCTAATAACACAATCCACTCTGACTGGCAATTACCACCCATTCAGCAGTTATTACTCAGATGCCTTATTGCTGGAAATCATGAAATTATAAAATACTAGAAGTTGACCTTTTACCATTTAATCCTACTCCTTTACATAAGCAATAAGAAAGTTGAAAATAACATGTGCACTGGATTAACATTAGATTTGATATCTATCTGTCCCCCTGATAATCATTAGCCACATGACTTTTAGAATGTTACTTAATCTCTTTGAGTCTCTGTTTCCAAATCTGGAGTAATAATGCTTTTCTTACCAAACCTGGGAAGTACTATAAGTATCAAAGGAGATGAGGTGTATGGAAGGAGCTTATCATTGATTATATTATCGGTCTCTGAATTACGGAACGCTATATGTCTTTGCACAGCATGCGAGTTGCATATACATTCACCAGGAAGGGAACTTGATTGGGACACAAGCTTTGACGTACTCTGGGGGACAGGAGAAGACAACACTGTGGCTTGTAAATGTTCTATCAACCGTGGTCTGGTCATTCTCAGCGGTGTTGGTCAACATCCTAGAATGGCTCAGGAGGAAATTTTCTGACAAGATAAGAGGTAGAGAATCTTTTTCTTATTTTAGGATTTAGCCAATGAAGGTTTAATAATTATCTTATCCTTTTGTCTCTGAAGGATCCAGAATGCCTGGAAGATGCTTTTCCAAGAATTTATTTTTGGTTTAGATTCTACCACTAAAAGATACCATACAATATTTGGAAGGTGATATAGAATCAAAGCCATTTTGCTCTGGCAGCAGTAAGCCAATGCCCAGGCAAAACACAGACCTGATGTGTTTCCCGTGCCTTCACATGTTTTTCAATGACTTGCTTCAGTGCTGCAGGCAGATGACATGTCCGCAGTGGTGTTCTGAAACTCCTATAATTTCCTTTGCCATTGCCTGCCACTTCCAGATTTCCTGGAAGTTAGTGACGCCTTTTCTGTCCTTTGTTGTCCTAGTCTTTCTAATGCTTTTCTATTATATAATTCCTTGCATTAAATGTCTTCCTATCTTCTTTGCAAAACCCAGACTGATACAGTATCTCACTTTACTCAGATATTTCTGACAATTTCCTTATCAATTATCTAATTGCTACATAAAACACCAAAAACTTAGTGGCTTAAAACAGCAATGAAATTAAACTAAAAATCAATTTAAAAGACATATGTAGAATCTCTAAATATTTGGAAATGAAAGAAGACACTTCAAAATAATTCATGAGTCAAAGAACATATTGGAATAGAAATTAGAAAGTAATATAGATGAATATGAAAACACAACATATAAAAATTTGGGCCAGGCATGGTGACTCATGCCTGTAATCTTAGCACTTTGGGATGCCAAGGTGGGCGGATCACCTGAGGTCATGAGTTCAAGACCAGCCTGGCCAAAATGGCAAAACCGCATCTCTACTAAAAATACAAAAATTAGTTGGGCCTGGTGGTGTGTGCCTATAACCCCAGCTACTCGGGAAGCTAAGGCAGGAGAATTGCTTGAACCCAGAAGGCAGAGGTTGCAGTGAGCCTAGATCATGCCACTGCACTTCAGCTTGGGTGAGAAGAGCAAAACTCCATCTCAAAAAAAAAAAAAAAAAACAGAAAAAAAGTACTTTGTAGAATGCAGATAAAGCACTTCTTAAAGAAAAAATTATAGAACAAAAGGCCTATGTTAGAAAAGAAGGAAAATTTGAAATCAATGACTTCAGCTTTCATCTTAAAATAACAGAAAAAGAAGAGCAAAATAAATCAAAATTAAGCATGAGAGCAAGTAAATAAAGAGGGAAAATCAATAAAATAGAGCACAGAAAAACAATAGAGAAAACCAATGAAACAGAAAACTGGTACTTTGAGAACATAAAGTTGATAAATGTCCAGCCAGAAAGGCCAGAAATAAAGTAAAAATCAATATCAAGAATGTCACAGGTGACATAACTATTGATCTTATAGATGTTTGAGTAGTAATAAACATTCTGAACAACTTAATGACAATAAATTTGACTACTTAGCTGAAATTCATTGATAGACATGCACTATCAAAGCTTATCAGGATCAAATAGTTAAGCTAAATGGTCCTACATTTAGATATTGAACTTGTATTTAAAAACTTCCTCATAAAGGAAATTCAAAGTCTGGATGGCTTCATTTATTAATTCTACCACTTATTTAAGGAAGAAGTAATACCAACTCTATACCAATTGTTCCAGAAAATTTATGAAGAGAAAATACGTCATAGCTCATTCCATGAGCTCAGCATTTCTCTGATATCCAAAAACAGACAATACAATGAAAGAAAACCAGGGACCCATACACCTCACAAATACAGATGCTAAAGATCTTAATATTTTGCCAGTCTATCACAGTTATTTATAAAAAGGATAAAACATGATGATTGGGGGAACTTATCACAGGAATACAAACTTTATTTACTATTTAAAAATTAATCACTGTAATTCATTCACTGTGTTCACAAACCTTAATCCCTGCTCAAAATACAACCATCACATTTGAGGCAGAAAACACATTTGACAGGCCTCTCTCTCCACAAACAAGAAATCTAAGAAACTTTCTCAGCCTTAACAAGGAAAGACTGAATACTTTACCAGGAACAAAACAAAAATGTCTATTACTATTTCTATTCAACATTGTACTAGAGATTTTATTTGGTGCCACAAGGCAATAAAAATATGTAAAAGCATTCATATTGGAAATAACCAAGTAAAACTATATTTACAAACATCTGATTGTTTACAGAGAAAATATTATTGAACCTATAAAAATAGTAGTGAATCTATAAAAAAATCATTAGCAAGGCTATATGATACAAGGCTAATATATTTAAAACATTATTTTTCTGTGTGCTGTAATAAGCAATGTAAAATTAAAATTTTAAATACTGTTTAAAATAGCATCAAATTATGAAATCATTAATGATAAACTTGTCAAAAAAATATGCAAGACCTGGAAATTGAAAAACATAAACCATTATGAGAGAGACAGAGAGATGTCTTAGTCAGTTCAGGCTACTATCACAAATATCATAGATAGGCAGCTATTTATTACAGTTCTGGAGGCTGTGAAGTCCAAGATCAAGATGCTAGCTGATTTGGTTCCTGGTTTGCTGGCCCTCTATGATTTGCAGACAGCATTAAAGCATTCTTGCTGTAATCTCACACTGGGAAGAGAAAGATGACTCTGGTCTGTTTCTTTTCTTTTAAGGTCATCAGTCTGCCATGATGGCTCTGCCTTCACAACCTCTTCTAAACCTAATGACCTCCCAAAGGCCTGATCCTACTTCCAGATAGCATTATATTGGTGATTAGGACTTCAATATATAAATTTTGTAGTAACACAAGCGTTCAGTTCTTTGCAAAAGTTTAAAACAAAACAAGTACATAAATTCTTGTTCAGGATTGAAAAGCTCAATATTATTAAGATATCAATTCTCCCTTTGAATTTATAGATTAAATGTAATCTCCAGCCATTTTCTAAAAAATATGAACTCCTTTATTTTTAAAGAAATCAGCATTCTGACTAAAAATTCTCACAGAAAATGTATGAAATCCATTATTAACTTAAAAAATAAATTTGGAGGCTTAAAATCTAATTTTGAGATTTATCATAATGTAACTGATAAAGATAGTGTACTATTGGCATAAAGATGGAAAAATAAATCAATTGGTCAATAAATAGACTCATACATATATGGCTAATTAAGTTTTGAGAAAGGTGACAAGGCAATTGATTGGGAAAAGAATAACTTTCTCAAAAATTGTGCTAGGACAATAGATTAGCCATATGTAAAACTAGGAACCTTGATTTATATCTTGTTAAAACTAACAAATTTATTGAAAATGAGTGAACAACCTAAACATAAAAGTTTTTTTTTAAATAAAGTTTTTAGAAGCAAACAAAGAAAGGTACTTGTGACCTTGGGTTAGGCCATTTTTTAAAGATTCACTTGCAAGAGCATAATCTATAAAAGAAATAATATATTGAACTTTACCCAAATGAAGAACTCTTTGAATGACATAATTAAAAAAATAAAAAAGACAAATTACACAGTGAAAGAAAATATTCACAAATTGTATAAAGAATCCTTAAAACTCAACAATAAGGAAATTAACAACCCAAGTTAAATAATTAACTATAATATTAGTCATTATGGTATTGTTAATTAAAGCCATAGTGAGACACTACTACACACATATTGGAATATGGAAAATTGAAAAGACTGACTCTCAGTTGTTGGCAAAGTTGTAGGACAAATGGAATTCTTATACATGATTGGTGGGAATGTAAAATGGCACAACCTCTCTCATCACTGGTCATTAGAGAAATGCAAATAAAACCCACATTGAGATAGCACTTCACACCAGTTAGAGTGGCAATCATTAAAAAATCTGGAGACAACAGATGCTGGAGAGGATGTGGAGGAATAGGAACAGTTTCACACTGTTGGTGGGAGCGTAAATTAGTTCAACCATTGTGGAAGACAGTGTGGCGATTCCTCAAGGCCTTAGAAATAGAAATTCCATTTGACCCAGCAATCCCATTACTGGGTATATACCCAAAGGATTATAAATAAATCATTCTATTATGAAGACACATGCACACATATGTTCATTGTGGCACTGTTTACAATAGCAAGGACTTGGAATCAACCCAAATGCCCATCAATGATAGACTGGACAAGGACAATGTGGGATATATACACCATGGAATACCATGCAGCCATAAAAATGATGAGTTTGTGTCCTTTGTAGAGACATGGATGAATCTGGAAACCATCATTCTCAGCAAACTGACACAAGAACAGAAAATCAAACACCACATGTTCTCACTTATAGGTGGGTGTTGAACAATGAGAACACATGGACACAGGGAGGGGAGCATCACACACTGGGGTCTGTTGTGAGGATTAGGGGAGGGACAGCAGAGGGTGGGGAGGTTGGGTAGGGATAACATGGGGAGAAATGCCAGGTATAGGTGATGAGGGGATGAAGGCAGCAAACCACCTAGCCATGTATGTACCTATGCAACAGTCCTGCATGATCTGCACGTGTATCCCAGAACCTAAAGTACAATTTTAAAAAAAGTGGAAAAAAAAAACATTTTGGCAGTTCTTAAAATATTAAAGTCAAACATGTATCTGGCACATAACCCAGACATTTTTATTCTCAGTTATTTATTTAAGAGAAATGAAACATATGTCTATTCAAAAGTTGTACATGAATGTTAAGAACAGCTTTAACTGTAATAGTCAAAAATTTAAAACAGCACAAGTGTCCATTAAAGGTAAATGTATAAATAAATTGTGGTATATCCATATTATGGAATGCTAGTCAGTAATGCAAAGACATGATCTACTAATGTACTCAATATGGACAAATGTAAAAAATGATTATGCTAAGTGAAAAAAAGTCAGACCGAACACACACTGTATGATTTCACTTATATAAAACGCTAGAAAATGTTGAATGTGTCTATAGTAGCGGAAACAGATCAGTGATTTACCCAGGATAGGGTATCATGTGAAGAGAGGCTGAAGAAAAAGTTACAAAGGGGCATGAGGAACCCTTTAAGGGTGAGGAATATGCCTATTATCTTAATTGCGGTAATGATTTCATAAATGTGTCCTCATGTCAAAACTCACAAATTATACCCTTGACATGGTAGCAATATATCTTATGCTCATTATACCTCAAAAAAGCTATAAAACAAATATACAAACAAAACTCAACATCAAGAATATTTGTTTGTTCCTGTGATCAAGACTGGGCTCAGCCAGCCTGCTCGTCTCTGCTTCCTCTTAGTGTGAATGGGGCTCACTCTTGAGCTGGCAGTCAGCTGGTGTCTTGACTGGGCTGGAGGATCCAAGATGGCCTCACTCACGTGTCCAATGCCTTAACTGGGATGGCTAGAATAAATGGGGGTTGGCTGGACTTCTCTTTCTCCTCATAGTCTTTCATCTCCAAGAATTCTGTCTTATCCTCAACAGACTTGCCCAGGCTCCCTGATGCAGTCTCAGGCAGCATGAAAGTGGAAATAAGAGCTTAAAGTCTTTTTAAGATTTAGCCATCATTCTCAGCAAATTAACCCAAGAAGAGAAAATTAAACATCGCATGTTCTCACTCATAGGTGGGTGTTGAAACAATGATAATACATGGACACAGGGAGGGGAGCATCACACACTGGGGTCTGTTGTGAGGGACTAGGGGAGGGACAGTGAGGTGTAGGGAGGTTGGGGAGGAATATTCATGGGGAGAAATACCAGATATAGGTAATGGGGCGATGAAGGCAGCAAACCACATTGCCATGTATGTACCTATGCAACAATCCTGCATGATCTGCACATGTACCCCAGAACCTAAACTACAATAAATAAATAAATAAATAAATAAATATATAAAGATTTAAGCTTGTAATTTATACAATGTTACTTCTGGCCAAGGAAGTATTCTATTGGCCCACACGGTCATAAGGCCAGCCCAGAATCAGTGTGGGAAGGGAATATAAGAGTATGATTTATTTGGGACTATTTGAAACAATCTATTATCATGTCTATAACTTTCAGCCTAATGATTTTTGCACGCATACTTCTGTATCAATAATGAAACAGAAGTATATTAGCATATGTAAAAAACAATTCAAAATTCAACATTAATTCAGTGATTGATATTTGCAGTTGGCAATTCCTGTTTCTTTACTATCTATACTCTGCCAATTACGAATTTTTTTTTCTCTTTAGAATGGCACAAGAGGAGATAGTTCTTCAATTTTATTTCTATATTTAGGGCTATACAATATTCACTGAATGGTTTTTCCTAGTCTTTAAAAACATGTAGCTCTTATATACTTTCCCAGTTTTCATGAGTAGAAACAATTTTCATTATTTTTTCCTTGCTATGATAATTTTCTTTTCTCCATTGCTATACCCTTTCTTTTTTAGTGCCAAGAAGATATTTCACTATTTATAGATAATTTCTCTCAAGGCACTTAACTTAAAGGCCTCTCTATTGCACATTTCTTTTTGTAGCTGTATTAACTTTAATAAAAACATTAACTTTCAATATTTGAATTGCATAAACTCAAAAGATTCGAAGAATTTAAAGAGCCTGTATTGATTTGCCTTCTATGACAAACTGCTGAGTAAATCACTTTATGTTGCACACAGTGTCTGATAAAATTGTATTAGTCATAACAGACATGATAAAAACAGTGGCAGCAGCCTAGAAGAAAGGCAGATACAAGACAAACAGTTGTGTAACAGTGCAGAGTGAATGCTAGGGAATTAGCAATCTTCTACGGCTGATACCTATGCAATGCCAGATTCTATTGACCTAGTTTTCTAAGACACTTAAAATGAATCATTAGAGTCTGCCAAAACGTGAACAAGAGTGACTCTTGTTTCTCTGTCATACAATCAGTCCTGAAAGGATTATAAAACCAAGAAAGAAACATGGACTCTAAGAATTAACAACAGTGTAGGAAGCCACTCAGGAGATTTATGACTGTCCTAAATTGGTATGTGTTTGGATGGTGAGTGGCTGAAAATTGCCGCTGAATATTTTGATGAGAAAATAAATTAAGATAAATCTTTTTAACTTTCTGCTTTTGAGTCTCTTTTATTAACTTAGGATGACTATTTCCTGCTCTTTATTACTAGAAATTGGCAGCAACATACCAGACTAAGAATAATGGTACTGGTGGAATAATTACCAGGAAGAAAAAAAAAATCCCTGTTGAAGTGATGAAAACATGTACAGATTGTCCAGCCTTTTGCCTTTGTACCACTTCCCCTTCCAGATGCAGGGTTGGGAATTATTTCTCCCTAAGAGTTTAAAAATAAAACTCTGATTAGAAAATTTTCCTAATCTTGATTGAAAAATAAGATGTAGTAATTTAGGCTTTCAGTTTACACTCAGAAATAGAATCCATTAATATGTTTTTTACTAGAGGTCCACTTAAAAACATCTAAAGATAATGAAAATGAAAGAATGAAGAGAAGTATACCAGGAAAATATAAACTTAAATGAAAGCTGGCGAAATAGTATCGATATCTGACAAAAATACATTTACATGTAAAAAGGTATCATAACAATATTTTTCATATAAAATATACAATAGAGCAGAATGATATATCTATCATAATCATATGCCTGTCTAACAATATGAATTCCAAATATATCAAGGAAATAACAAAGTAAACAGCAGGAAGAAAGAGGTAAATCACCAATTATAGTTGTTCATTTCTAGAATACTTTGCTCAGAAATGTATAGAACAAGTAGACCAAAAATACAGATATTGAAGATTTGAAAAATACAGCAAAAAATCTTGAGCTATTATGTTTACCTATATCTACCTACCTACCTGTTCTCCTTGACTCAACAGACATTGAATATAAATTCTTTTCTAGATTATATAAAATATTTTTAAAACTAGGTCATACATGAGATCATAAAGAAAGCATAAATAGATTCTTAAGTATCAGTGCTTCATAGGCTTTTTTATCCTAGCAAAACATACTGAAATTTGAAACAAAAAATGACAGCAAAGAAAAAATTTATATATTTTGAAAGTAAAATTATGTATTTCTAAATAATCTTTGGCAAACCTAGAAAATTATAAAGGAAATGTAAAGATATTTATAACCTGATAATGAAAAATAATAGGCACATAATTAGATATAGACATAGATATATAATTGACTTCTGAAAAATATGAAAAGTCAGGGTTTGTGGGAAATAGATAAAGCTATACAAGGGGAAATATTGATAGCTTTAAACACTTTTATCAGAAGTGAGAAAAGATTAATGAGCTCAATATTGAACTCGAGAAGCTGGAAATAAAACAAGAAAGTGAACTCAACAAAAAAAAAGAAGATAGAAAATAAAGATAAGAGGGCAGAAAAGATGAAATAAAGAGTCAGTAGAAAGTACTGATAACTTCAAATTACATTTTAAAAAACGATTAATAAGATGGCTGGAAAATCTGATTAAGAGAAAAAAGAGAAAGAAGTGAAAAGAAGAAAAGATGAAAGTAAACAAAACACAGAATGAAAAGAGAAAATCATCACTTAGCAAAGATTAAAAGAATAGCAAAAGACTATGAAAATCATTATTCACCAGCAAATCTGAATAACACGACTTAATTCCTCCAAAAATAAAAACAACCAAAAATTGGATCAAGAAAAACATGGAACTCAAAGAGACAATTAGTATTAAATAATTGCAATGGTAATCAAAATACTCTCCTTTAAAAATATTTTATAGAAATTTTTGAAAAAAAAGTTGTTGGGTAGAGACTGCATGCTCTTGGATGAGATGTATTAGTGTTATAAAATATCAATCATTTGCAAATTATATATTCAGTGTTTTCTCAGTCCCAGTAGATTTGTTTGAGGAAATCAATAAACTTTTCTCTAAATTTAATATCCCAAAAAAATCGTTAGAGTGAGTGATAGGGGATATGTAAGAGGATGTCCTTTGCAGCAGGGTGGAGTATTGGAGGCATTCTCTGGTTTCATCACTTGGAGAGTGGAAGGTAAAATGTGAGGAATACACACTGGTGAGTATAATGCCACAGGTGGAATTATTAAAGAGCACATAGAAACATGAATGATTTTAAAGATATAATACTGAGAGGAAAATAAAAGACAAAGACAATAAGAGATGAATGAAACAGGCAAGATGATATTTTAATAACTTCAAAATGCAAACACAAAACAATAATAAAAACTTGCAGCAACACAATAAAACAAAAGTGAATACAATAAATTGATTGGAATGGTTTTCTATTGCAATATTGGAGAGGTGTGGAACTGGAAGTGGAGATATGAAATTAGAAATAAGTGCATAAGTAAATGAAGCAAGAGCAGAACCTTGCATAGACCCAATGATAATGATGCTGCATGAACTGAGTTTAATTCATCCAGTCCTCTGAGACTGACATTCAAAAAGAGATTAAAGCACACATCCAAGGAAAACACATGGAAAGCATGCATGTAGAAACCAGTAACTGCCGGCTACTGAAAGTCTACATCAAACTATTGAAACGTAATTGCACGTTTTTCTTCCTTTTTTGTTTAATCTTCAGTCTCTCCCTCTTTCCTTGTTCTTTCACCCGAACTTATATGTGTTAAATTTCTCAAATTGTAAATAATAATAACAAAATACGCAATAACCTTTGCTTGACTTATGCCACCCCTCAGTCTGTCTCTTCTCTGCAACAGTTCTTAGTAAAGCAGTCTAAGCCCAATGCTCTGAATCCCTAGCTTTTATTTCCTCAATACTCATTGTAAGTGGGCCATTGACCCACTGGCATACACATGGCATTAGTTATATATTTTAATACAATTCTATATGTATCAATAACATATTTTGTTTATTCAAATTAATGTATTTTAACATAGGAATATCCCATTTATCACTCTTGCTATATTGGATAAGAAGTTCCTTGAGGTCACCCCATGTATTATTCATCTTTGCATCCACTCACACATCTTAGTACAGTGCCTTGCAATATTAAGTATCTAAAATATTAATAGTAAAAGAACAAAGAGAGCTTTGATTTTAAATAAGTAAAAAGGTCTAGTCATAGACAAAATTGAGAAGTTGGCATATTTTATTTTGTAGTCTCAATCTACTTCTTCTTTGCTTTGTGTCATAGTTTTACAGTCCAGGCCTATATTCTAGTCCCTACACTTATGGTCTAAATATGTTGGGAAATATATTTAACCTCTCCAACTTTCATTTCCTCATCCATAAAATAGCAAATGCTTATTATCTAGCACATAGGGCTCTTATGAGAAATCAATAAAATAAGGCTTATATCATTTTCTGGCTCACTATATGCAAGAACTCAAAAATGATTGAAAATACTTTTATTACATAGCAGTTCTTTTATTTCTTTTCCCATCTTCTTTTTTCTTGCTCTCTACTTCCTGTCAAAATTGGAGATAATCAGATCCCAGTTATTTAAGTTATAAAAAAAGATTGTCAACAGTCCTGGCTTCTGTGGAATATCCGTACTGGAGTCTAAAGAACAGTCAGACAGGCCAAACTAGGCATAAAATAATTAAACCCAGGAAATACCTACATTGTTAAGATAAACAGTAATTTGGTTTTGTAGAGTTAGAGGAATGAGAGCTTGGACTGAAGATGCTATCAGCAGAACACAAGAGACATTTTCTCAGGGAGTAGGGCATAGCTTTGACAGAATTTGAAGTTAAAAACACACTGAGATTTAGACGATTTTATAGATGTAGTGGTCCACACTGGAAACTTGGGGATTGATTTAAAATTGCCTGTGAGGTTTGAAGATTCACAAGGCTAGTAGATTGGGGATTAAGACAGAATTCAGTCTAGAGAGAGATGGAGACTTTCGCATTGCAACAGACACCACTGGTTTCCAACTAAATATATGTTCATTCTTCCCCTTTCCTGAACAACACTCAATATGGGAATGCATCTTTCCGCATGCAGTTAATGTTCTTCAGGTGAAGCTAGTTCCAGGAAGGTGGTTGATCGGGCAAAGGGTAGTCCTGACCATTTTTATATTGATTGGTGCCAATGAAGCTCCACACAGAATTCTGTGGCCCACCCTAAGAATCTTGCCCAGTAATTGACCTAAGACTCCATTTGTGCTAATAAGAGACAAGTGGAGGCATGCTGGGGATTTGAGGAGAGAGAATTTTTCATTCTCATTTGCTTTGTTGTCAGAAACAATCCCACTTTCCAGTTCAGTAATATGTGATATGAGATGTGAATCCTGGAAGTATTATGCCATTTTTCCCTTTACTGGGAAGTCAGCTATAGCAGAGAATGCTGTACATTAACCAAAACCTATTTCCTGTTTTTCCTGGCATTAAAAGATATTTTCTAAGCACTTTGTACTTAGGGATAGCATGTATCCATGTAACTAAATTCAGGTAACTGTAATATAAACACAGGTTTTTTTTTTTTTTTTTTTTTTGGTCACTTCTGGGCAAAGTAATAAGAAGATATGCCTCCCCTATGCTTCCTTTGGCTATACATTAGCTGAATGAAGAGAATTCTGAGCACTTAGAAGAGAGTGTAACTTCATCTTAGGAGGAGCCTGGGTTCCTAAATGAGGAAATACAAAGCTAATACAAGCAGAAATATTTACATTGGATGATGATGTAAATAAGAAGTTAATTTTTGTTGTGTAAATCCTCTACCAATTCAAGATGTATATATTGCTAGCAGGTAACTAAACCAGAATTAACCTGACAGAGGGAAAATAGGATAGAGATAGAAAAGCAACCATGCTACATTGTTTTTATCCAGTCTATCACTGATGGGCATTTGGTTTGGTTCCAAGTCTTTATTATTGTGAATAATGCTGCAATAAACATACATGTGGAACAATAGACTAGATAAAGAAAATGTGGCACATATACACCATGGAATAATACACAGTCATAAAAAGAATGAGTTCATGTCCTTTGTAGGGACATGGATGAAGCTGGAAACCATCATTCTCAGCAAACGTACACAGGAACAGAAAACCAAACACCACACGTTCTCACTCATAAGTGGAAGTTGAACAATGAGAACATATGGACACAGGGAGGGGAACGTCACACACTGGGGCTTGTTGGGGGCTGGGGGCCTAGGGGAGAGATAGCATCAGGAGAAATACCAAATGTAGATGATGGGTTGATGGGTGCAGCAAACCACCATGGCACATGTATACCTATGTAACACACCTGCATGTTCTGCACATGTATCCCAAAACTTAAAGTATAATAAAGAATAAAAATAAAATAAAATAAAAAGCAACCATGACCCCAGTAACACCACTGAGCTGTTGAACCAAACAATCTCTGAAACTCAAGTTAACCCAAATCTTCCAGTAATGGGAACAAATAAATCTCTATTACTGTTTAAATGGTGTGAGTTGGGTTTTCTGTTTTTAGCTAAATGGTAACTTCATAAAGAATAAGACAAAAACCAATCCATGGACACAAGTTACAAGGTTAAACTAAGTCACAAAAAACAAAGCAACTATATATATTGAACAGAACTAGGCTGCAAGATGAGTTGGGTTCTAGCAACAAAGCAATAAAGCCAGTTTGATGTTAAACTGTCAAGCAATGAATCAATGGATCTTCATATTTTGTATGCGTCTTAAAAATCATCAGACAGTTGGGTTATAGCTGCACCTACAGTTGAAGGTTAAGTGGCCCCAAGTATAGTGGAGGTTAGACTATACAAGCAAGAAGCCACTTCCCATTACACCAGGAAAATAAATTAGGGTCTGGCTGGAGTGCAGCAGACAGAAGTCTATTCCAAGTAGCTGATAGGGATAAAATGTCCTTTTCAATGCACGTTCTGCACTAACATAAAACCAAACCTATAAGTCCATGCCAATCTAAACCTCTTCTCCATATTACCCATATATTATTTCCTGTTCAGTAATTGTGAATATTTCACCCTCTCTCTGGTACTTCACCTATATTTTCCAATACATTTTACTTTTTCATTACTCTCACTACTACAGTACTATATTTTAAATATTTAATCTCTTCTATTATACACTGTAATGCATGTCCCCACTTCCTTTGTTATCTTGACCTCTACTAATGTTACTTATGAGAAAACATGTCCTCGCAATAACTTTTTTTAATTGGTAAAAATTTAATGGTAATATAACAATAGCTTTCATTTATAATGCAAACACCTTAATTATTTCAAGAAATTTCTAACGATAATGCTTTTTGCATATTTTAGGAGAGTGAGTTAACAATAATGAACTAATAAGCAACATAATCTATTTGACATAAATAGACCATACTCTAATTTCTATTCTAAAACCTAATAACACATTATTTTAGACAAAGTGAAGATTCTCTTGTTAGGTGAAGGCCTCATTGTTCTTATCACAATTATTTATTTTTCTCCACCTGCAGACTGGACACTGTGAGTCCAGCAGGTCACCACAGATCAGATAGTCATTCTATCTGCTACTCACACAAAGAGATTAATTATAATCAAGAAAACTGTAACATATTGAAATGATTACATGATAGTAAGTAGACTATTCCAAATCCTACTACAGAGTAAATAATTGTCTAACAAACCCTCTATATTACTTTTGTAAATAATGGCAAAGAAAATTATATTCACACACATTTTCTTTGGATTGAAGGTCTCATATCCTAGGTAGATGCCTAAATAAATTTTCAATGAAAAACCAACATGTTGTAATGTACTCTAATAGATATGAGCTAATCTGAATGTGACCTTTGTTAAAGCTATTAAAAATAAGGGGATTGCAGTGAAGAAAATGTTAAAAATTAGTCTTAAGAACAAAGAACTGGCTACTACTCAGCTCAATCAAATACAGGAAAATAATATTTCCAGCTAAAGTTTTGAGGAACAGAAAAAAAAGAATACTTTTCAAATATTAGCTTGATATGTAAAATTTTGACAAAGGAAAAAATTGATGCTTAAGTTAAATAAAACCTTCATCTACATTGATTCATGACCTTGTCCTCAACTAATGCAAAGTACAGAAGGTATTATAAATTATATTGTGCTGGATGAAACTGATTTCACTATCACAGCTTTCCAGTGTTCCCATACACAGGAGGAGGAGTTAGGGATTTAAAAATAAACTATAAAAATTAAAGTAACGCTACGATTTTGGAATATTAGTATATCACACTGCTAAAGTCACAGTTCCTTAATGAGATAGCATATTTTACATTTTGCACAAACCTTCTGTTATATTCATTATTTTCCTAAGACAATGTTGTGAATGCTATATGGTGTAAGGAGTAGAAACGTGTGATTTTAAGGATAGCTGCACAAAATTGGAGGCATTTACTTTTCTGAAGAAAAGAGCCATTGAACATTTAGTTAAACTGAAATTATTATAGCTTTTTTACCATTCTTATGCAAACATTTGCTTTCTTATACCTTGAGATGTAGAAATAGCAAACTTCAATATTTTTCTTAGAAACAAATAGTAATCATCCCATATCTGTTTTTACTGTATGTCATCCTTTGAAAGAAAGATACCCAGAACTGGTCTGGCACCCACATTGAGGCCATGCTGTTCTTCTGTTGCATATAAACAATACATAAACAATCCCAGAGATCACCAGCGTCAGATAAGGCCACTCTGACCCCAGTCAAGTGAGACAAATACAGTGCTAGATCCTAATCATGTTTGAACAGAGATACAAACCGAGTCACTGCAAACACACAAAAAATTACCAAAACCTCCCTTTCCCAGCTAAGACAAATTCCTGCTTTTTGAAAATTTAAAACAGTAATAGCTTTGTCCTCACTCTTTCAGCTTCAGAGATAAAATTTGTTATGATACTTATTCATGGGATGACTCCTTCCTGACAGCACTCAATGCAGAGATAAACCCTGCCTCCTTGAACTCTTCCTAGATGTCTCCCAGATCATTTACCACAAGCCCCAATCTTATAATAAATTATTTTAAGGTCATTCTTACTGAATGTCTTTGTCTACTTGTGACACTATAGCAAAATACTTGAGACTGAGTCATTTTAAATAATATAAATTTCTTATCATTCTGGAGGTTGGAAAGTTTAAGATGAAGGAGCCAGCAGATTTGGTGTCTTATGAGAGTTGCTCTCTGCTTCAGAAATGGCACTTCTTGGTGCATCCTTACATGGCAGGGATGGTAGAAGGGAAAAAGGGCCTCACTCATTCCCTTGAGTCCTTTATAAGGGAACTAATTCATTCATGAGATGAATCTGTCATGACTTAATCACGTCCCAAATGGTCCTACCTCTACATTAGAGGTCTACATTGGAGATTAAGTTTCAACATAAATCTCAAAAGGGACACAAACATGTAAATGTGGCACTTAAATGCCTAACAATTCCCATGATATGAGGTCTCCCTTTCTGCAGCAAACAGCAGTACACCCAGATTTTACTGCAGATGTGTTCTTGATGGTTCTTTGACTCATGGACATAAGCTTTATAATATTAGTCACAGTTTAACATAGATGCTATTAATCCATTTGACATAAATAGACCATACTCTAATTTCTATTCTAAAACCTAATAGAAATGGCCTACTCTTTTAGTTTCTTCTCCTAAGTCTATTGCATATTTCAATTTACAGGTTGATACAATCTTTGATTATATATAAATTAGTTATCTTTGAATGAGTAACAAATAGCCTTCTCTCTGAACACTGGAAAATAAAATCAATAATTTGAAAAGGTTGTTTAAATAACAAGTATGGCATAGCTGCAAGATACAGAAAAATAGTAAGTGATCCCTCACTATGACATTTTAAAATATGCATATACTAAAGTGCAAGAACTACTTTCAGATATTTTTCATATTCAGCTGGGGTCATAGTCCAATAATCAAGGAATGCTACGTTATGTCGTAAGTCTTCAGTAAAGACTTGATTAATGTAAGGCAAGCTAATAACACAGAAATCAAGTGGTGTTTTGATACCATTTCATGGTATTGTTACTGGTGGAAGGTATTCAAGTTATGGAATCCATACAGGGCTGCTCAATTCTTGCCTTCTCAGAAGAAAGAATTAGATTGAGGCAGAAAAAGAGACAAAGGCAAGTTTTAGGGTAGGAGTAGAAGTACATTTAAAAGTATAAGGCAGAAAAACAGACCAATGCAAGCTTTAGGGAAGGAGTACAAGTATATTTAAAAAGGCTTTAGAACAGGAAAGAAAGAAATATAGCTTGGAAGATACCCAGGTGAGGACCTGAAGGTCAAGTGCGGTGTTTAACCTCGTTCCTAGGACTTTACAGCTGGCCCCTTTCCCAAGAATTTTCCTTTAGGGTGGGCTGCTTGCATGGGCAGTGCCCTTACCCTTGGGAAGTGAGCATGCACAGTGTGGTTCAGAAGTTGTACACATGTCCATCAGATGCTTTTTTTCCCTTTTCTGGTGATGTGCCCCCAGAAGGTCATACTTTGCCATTTTTGCCTCTCTCTCTTTTTTTTTTTTTTTTTTTTTTTTGAGACAGAGTCTCGCTCCATCGCCAGGCGCCAGGCTGGAGTGCAGTGGCGCGATCTTGGCTCTCTGAAACCTCCACCTCCCAGGTTCAGGCAATTCTCTTGTCTTAGCCTCCCGAGTAGCTGGGACTACAGGCGCGCGCCACCACGCCCAGCTAATTTTTGTATTTTTAGTAGAGACGGGTTTCAGCATCTTGACTAGGATGGTCTCGATTTATTTTTTTCTTTTTCTTTTTTTTTTTTTTTT
>PVKV010013159.1:0-62551 GCA_004027835.1 Alouatta palliata | reverse complement strand
TTTTTTTTTTTTGAGACAGAGTCTCGTTCCATTGCCAGGCGCCAGACTGGAGTGCAGTGGCGCGATCTCGGCTCACTACAGCCTCTGCCTCCTGGGTTCAAGCAGTTCTCCTGCCTCAGCCTCCTGAGTAGCTGGGATTACAGGCACGTGCCACCACGCCCAGCTAATTTTTTTTTGTATTTTTAGTAGAGACGGGGTTTCACCATGTTGGCCAGGATGGTCTCCATTTCCTGACCTTGTGATCCGCCCACCTCGGCCTCCCAAAGTGCTGGGATTCCAGGCGTGAGCCACTGCGAAACGGAGTTTCACCATGTTGGTCAGGTTGGTCCCCAACCACTGACCTCAGGTAATCCTCTCACCTTAGCCTCCCAAAGTGCTGGGATTGCAGGTGTGAGTCACCACGCCCGACCCAGCCTTGGCCTTTAAAGCCTGCATTTGGTTTGGTCCCCTGATTCCCTGTGGGGTTGCCGTGTGAGGTTCTGTCCCATAAGCTCAGGTTCACCTGAGGACATGTAACTGTTTTAAAGATGGAGAGGTAAGAGAAAATATAGTTTTGTGAATGTGTGTGGTTTGTGTTTGTTTGTTAGTTATTGTATTAGTCTGTTCTCATGCTGCTAATAAAGACATACCCGAGACAGGGTAATTTATAAAGAAAAAGATGGCTAATGTACTCACTGTTCCACACGGCTGCAGAGACCTCACAATCATGGCAGAAGGCGAAAGTCGCATCTTACATGGTAGCAGGAAAGAGAGAGCGTGTGCACGGAAACTTCCCTTTATAAAACCATCAGATCTCATGAGACTTACTCACTATCATGAGAACAGCATGGGAAAGACCTGCCCCCATGATTCAGTTACCTCCCACCAGGTCCTTCCCATGACACATAGGAATTATGGGAGCTACAATTTAAGATGAGATTTGGTTGGGAACACAGCCAACCCATATTAATGACGTACCCAAGCAGTTGACTCCCAGTGAATGACAAAAGAGATAAAAACCAGCCAGAGAATCTTTGTCCCTAATGCAGGGCTGTGGTCTGAGTGGAAAGATTATGAAGCAGGAACAGCAATACCTGGGTTCCAGTCCCCTTCTGTCAGCGACGAGCTGTGTGGCTTTGAACAGGTTACTAAACCTCTCTGGACTTCGCTTCTCTCATCTGTAAAATGGGATAATGCTATTGGCTAGTCTGGGAACCTCACAGTGTTGCTGTGAAGATGAAACCAGACATGTTGTAGAGATACTTTGATAACCTACAGCCCGCTCTAAACATCAAATAGGATTTTTGTCTTCCAAAACTGTCTTCAAAATATTTTGATGTAATGGTTCCCAACAGTCTGCCAGTCAGGGTGAGTTAGCAGTTTGGGCGACTGTGTGGACAGTCACTTGGGCTGTCCACACAGCCCAAGTGGGGCTCAGCCCAGTTCCAGGCGCGTACTGGCTCTCAGGTCACACCCTCAATCTGTGAGGCCAGGAATCATGATGGTAGCAGTACTTTAGAGTATGTCATAGCTGAAGTTAAGCAGCATAGATTCCTTTTTTTCCCTAGACCTTAGAAGAAATTTAAAGTGGGAAATGTCTGGCTATATACTGGTTTTAAAGAAGATGCATTAAAATGTTGATAGTACCTGATTATGTGAGAAAGGTTGGAAATTTTCATGTAACTTCCAGATAAGTGACCGTGAGAACATGTACAAAGAAGTTCCTGTATGTTAATAGGGGTGTTTGTCGCTTCATCTTATAGACAAAACAAGCCTTGAAACAGTTTTTCACTGGCTAAATTTAGTGAGTGAGTGTGTAGATGTTTTACTTAGCATAGAATGAATTATTCTGTTTTCCTTTACTGTGGAGCACGTTTATGTAAAGCGCTCGTCAGTAAGGACTTCCTTCGTGGTTCAGCCACAGTGGAAAGGATGCCTCTTGAGTTTATCTTACCAGCCTTCCTTTCACTATACCCCAGGTTAAAGCCCAGCCTGCTGTCAGTCTCCAGAGGCCTGCTTGAAAAGACTTGGGATTTAGCAGTCACAAGGTTTTTTTTTAATATTAGCTTTAAAACAAAACAAAAAAAAAACCACACCCCAAGGCTCTATGTAAATATAGAAATAGAAGTTGCAGCCAGGCATGGTGGCTTACGCCTGTAATCCCAGCACGCGGGGAGGTCAAGGTGGGAGGATTTCTTGAGCCCAGGAGTTTGAGACCAGCCTGAACATGGTGAGACCCTGTATCTATTTTTTTAAAAAAGGAAGAAAGAAAAAGAAAGCTGCCCCATTTTGCAGGAAAACGTAGCTCCTTTGCGTGCTCTTTGAGTTCCTCTGTCTCTTCTCCCCCAGCGTTTGTGTTGATTTTGAGAGAGTGACAAGGACTGCCAAAAATGGGGATTGCCACAGAATCTGGCCTGCTGCCGTTAACGGCATTAAAGCACTCTTGCTGTCCAAGAGATAGGCTGTGGGTAAATAGTGTAGAGCCTGTAAAACATTTTCCCCAAAATCCTTTAACTTAAAAAGTTAATATTGGGGAAAAAATTGACACAGATGGCTGAGAAATTCCCCGGTGGCATTCAAGCATGTGTTGGTGTGGCATTACCTGCAAAGCACCTTCACATCCCTATGGAGTTGTCTGTGGGCCTCTCTGTAAAGATGTCTCTAGAGATGAGCGTGGCCAGTGCTCAGTGCTGCGTACCAGCCGCGGTGATGATGTGCTAGTGGAAGCTAGTCCTTTCCCACTAGATTAAGCTGCATAGACTATGACAGAGTGGTTTGGCCAGCGCTGGGCTACATCACATTGTAAATAAGTGAAAATATTCAGAATATTGTGTTCTGTTTTATGTGCCGAAGTGTGAACTGCCATCCTCTCCTTCAAGATGTAGAGACTTTTCCCAAAGCAATGTGAGAAGTGGGAAGCTCCATTGCGTTGTTATGGAATAAGTTTCACAGAGATTCATTTCACAAGTGGAACTAAAACCTAGATACAGAATAAACCTAATGACTCTCTGGTCCGCTCATCCCTGTTAAAACAAGAAGGTTCATAGGGAGAGTTAACTGATCACCCTTTTTTTAAACATTTGCCCTAGGGATAAAAAGCCCACGGCACCCTTGGGAGAGGATTCCTTGTTTTAACATCTCTTGTTCTTAAGAACTTCACGGTTACTGTTCTCCAGATGCTCCTCATCATTCCGGAGCTTCTGCTTCCTTGATATTCTATGTAGAAGGGCAACTCTTGGTTGGCATTTTCCCAGTTCATTCAAATACTTTAAGATAACGCGTTCGCTGTCTGATAAAATTGATCTTGACTCCCGGTACCTTTATAATTCACAGAACTCAAGTTGCTTTAATTTTTGGTGATTTTTCTCTGGATAGTCTACATTTTCTCATTAGATGAAAAAAAATTCATTGACAGATCGTAAGTACTGCTTATCTGCTTGGCACTTACCTGGGTATTGTGGGATATGAAAAAAACCACATGGAGACCCTGACCTCAACTGGCTTGTCAGGGAGGCCACAGCGGGTGTGGGATGAGTACTGTGGACAGAGGATCCCATTGTTCACCCATCTCTGCTGCTTCCAGCCTGTGAGATCTTGGGCAAGTCGCTTCCCTTTCTTTGATGGACCTCATCCATCAAACTGAAGACAAGAAATCTTTGAGTTCAGCTGTAAAAGCCATGTTCTGGGGCTAGCTGGGGAGCTGGAATTCACTTAGAGAATACCAGAACATAAAGAGATGAGCTACCATCTGCAGTTGGAGTTCAGAAAAAGGGAAGATGAATTTGGGATCAGTATACCTCTGCAGGGCCTCAAATCACTAGACCCACCCCAGGTCCATTCAGAAGACAGAGTCCCAGTTGTCCCACAGGTGGCAATAATGAGCCGTAGTCAGCACAGCACAGGAGTTGCCGCCCTGACTTGACCCCGAGTGAGAGCCCTGGCCACTCGCCTGAGGGAGCCTGCAGAAGTCTGCCATGCGGCAGAGCCCAGGAACGTGGCATCCTGGCCCGTTGACTGTGTCAGCTACATGATGCAAAGTCCTTGCTCCTTCCCTCTGACCTTCCCCACCACAGACTCCTCACCCAGCACTTCCCCCGTTCTCTGCATACTTCCTTCTGCCCCATCAGCATCTCAAGGCTTCCAGACGAGATCACATCTGCCATCGCTTCTCGTGGAATTTTGGGACTCCATCGCCTCGCAGCGTCCTCTGGGTCCCTCCTGATTGTTTCACCTCCTCTGATCACCAGGGTCAGTCAATCGTGCTTGCTCTCAGAATAGTTTCTAGTTTCTGGAACTCCTGGTGGCCTTCAGTTTCTCCCTGCCTGTCTTTCCTAGTGTCCACACACACACAGGGTGAGACATGATTGTGTGGAGATACGGGTATGTTACCTACTTGGAATAAAATCTAACCACATACGTCTGCATGGACCAGATTGTTTCATTCAAAGGGAAACACATCTTGCATTTTGAAAACCACAGCTCAGCCAATACTGAGGAAGAGTTGCCAATCTCCCTGTGAAGAGCGGGCGGGAAGTGACTATCTTAGGAACATGACACACGTTTCTGGAACAAGCTTGCCAGTGACAGCATCTGCTTTGTGCCTTCTTGTGAGCAGAAGCTACAAGGGGGTCCTTCTTTCTGTCTGTCTGTCTGTCATCTGTCTGTCTTCCAGTCTAGCCTGAGAGGTATCTATTCCTCAGATACCTTCTCAGCCCTGGGGTTAGGTTTCTAGCCTTCATTCCAGTCTGTTGCTGACTGTGGTCTCCTTTTTCATATCTTAGCTCTGTGCACATACATTCCTTCCCTTAGGAATTCAGCATATCTAATTTACAGCAAATTCTTTAGAACAACTACTTAAAATGTTTTTTTCTTCTGCAATTACCATGCCTATCTTGGCAGAGCGTTTCTTTGTATTTACTTCGCCTTTGCCTTACACACCGAGTACTAGTCAGCCAGGGACCGTTTCCATGAGTGTTGGGTGGCTACCAAAGAAACTCTTTAAAGACAGATTTCACTCATACAGGGCCCAGGACCCCACGGTGCAGGCTTCACTCTCTCTCTCTCTCTCTCTCTCTCTCTCTCTCTTTTTTTTTTTTTTTTTTGCAGAGCTAGCTGAGGTTTTTTTTTGGACCAAAAAAAAAAAAAAAAAAGCAGTTGAATTGTTTTGCAGCTGGAGGCATGGGCAACGGGGGTCCCCAGGCAGTAAACTCCCCGCGGGTGGGCTGAGGGATAGGGCTGAGCCTCGTGTGCGTCTCTTGTTCCCTGTGCTCCCCTGCACAGGGGCCTCCCTCCCAGGCTCTGGGGCAGCCTCAGGAGAGGCAGGCTGGGAGGGGCTGCCACAGCTGTTCACTTGGGCAGGATGTCAGAGGACTCGGACGCCAGCCTCCCATCATGAGTCTCAATCGTCTTCACAACCACGGCCTTGGTGGAGCTGGTGCAGCTGAAGGAGCTGGAACCCACACCAGAGCCAAAGCTGGAGCCCAGGCTATAGCTGAGGCTGTGGCTTGTGAAGCCCCCACAGGTGAAGCTCAGACCACCTACATAGCCACTGGTAGTCTTCATATGGATACTCGTGTTCTGCATCCCAGACTCTCCTCTGGCTCTCCTCGCCCTCCAGCAGCTTGTGGTAGGTGGCGATCTCGATGTCCAGGACCAGCTTGACATTCATCAGCTCCTGGTACTCATGCAGCTGCCGCACCATGTCCTGCTTGGCTCGCTGCAGGGTGGCCTCCAGCTCCTCCTGCTTGGCACGAGCATCCTTAACGGCCAGCTCCCCATGCTGCTCAGCATCTGCGATGGCGGCCTCCAGGGAAGCCCTCTGGCCTTTGAGGCCCTCAGTCTCAGCCTGGAGCCGGCTGATGTTCCAGTTCATCTCAGAGATCTCAGTCTTTGTACGCCGCACGTCATCCCCGTGCTTCCCAGCCTGCATCTGCAGCTCCTCATACTTGATCTGGTGTACGCTCTCCGCCTCAGCCCAGCTGTGGTTGGCTGTCTCCTCGTACTGTGCCTTTGACCTCAGCAGTGATGCTGTTCGTTCTCTTAAGGCAGAGCTTCCTTCTTGTGAGTGACAACTCTGGCTAATGCTCCCAGGACTTGGGTTTACTCATCTGTGAAATGAGGTGGCAGGGTTCCAGAGTCCCCAGAGCACTCGTGTTCTGGGTCTCATGCCATGGTTAAATGCTTCTCCCCCAAGAGCACAGTGCAGAATCCCAGGAGTTAGCCTGGAGAGCTCAGACCTTGTAAATGCTCTCTCTGGAGTTGAGAACAGCCGTGCTTTTAATTGAGGTCTTTGTAGGTCTTTGCACATTATGAACTCATTGAGTTCGTTTCAGACACTTAGCAAAATGTTGCAGACTTTTCATTTCTTGGTGACTGGTACAGTAAAACCATTCTTAGAAAACAACCAGTGAAAAGTGAAATTAGCTCTGAAGATAATTATTGTTAACTTAGGAGTACCAGGTATTGTTCAAAGCGCAGCTTTGCAGGTATAAATTCATTTAACCCTCACTAGGATCAGGCTCTGAGCTCAGGGGCTGAGGATACCGCAGACCAAGCCCCTGCCTTTGTGTAATTGACATTCTAGGGCATGGAGAGAGAAACACACGAGTGGAATAAAAGTACATCAGGTGACCGGGCGCAGTGGCTCACGCCTGTAGTCCCAGCACTTTGGGAGGCCGAGGTGGGCATATCATGGGGTCAGGAGATCGAGACCATCCTGGCAAATATGGTGAAACACTGTCTCTACTAAAAATACAAAAATTAGCCGGGCATGATGGTGCGTACCTGTAGTCCCAGCTGCTTGGGAGGCTGAGGCAGGAGAATCGCTTGAACCCGGGCAGCGGAGGATCGCACCACTACGCTCCAGCCTGGCGACAGAGCAAGTCTCCGAAAAAAAAAAAAAAAGGACGAGTGAGCACTGGGAGTGGTAGCAGCTTTAAGTAGTCAAGGAGGCCTCCCAGAAGTTGACACTGAGTAGGAGATGAGAGATGGAAGCAGGCAGATTGGGAGGGTGAGGAGAGCCCATGGTGACGCATCCCTAGTGGATGAAGGATCGGCCTGGAGGCCGCTGTGCCTTTAGCCAAAGGAATAACCTGTGGGGATAAAAGTCGGATAAAGTGTGTGAGAGATATTTCACAATTGGCAATATCCTGAGAGATTTTTTAGCCCAAACCCTCTCCCTCCTCAACTACTCCCTTCCCCTATTTCACTTGTCAGATGACAAAAATGAGATCTGAGTAAATCAGATGACACCCTGAAGGTTCTCGTCAGTGCAGAACTAGGACAAAAACCCAGGGACTCATGGTTTCTAGTGCCTGCAACTCACTATACCAAGATCTAGAAAGCTGAGGAATGATTAAGCACCTCCCCGCCCACTACCCTGCACCCCTCCATTCTAGCTTTGCAAAGGACAGATACTACTGATTCTCGTCATTCATGGCAATTGTGTTCTATAAAGTCACCACCAAAACTGAATTAGTGTATATTGAGGCATTGCTCCTAGAGGAAATACAGAGTTAGGTTCTTGCAGGCCTCTCCTCACAGCATGTTCATCACCTGATCAGTATCTAGCCTTGTTTTGTGTATTTCCCTTTATGTATCTATGCATCTATCTATCTATTGAGATGGAGTTTTGCTCTTATTGCCCAGGATGGAGTGCAATGGCACGATCTCGGCTCACTGCAACCTCCGCCTCCTGGGTTCAAGCAATTCTCCTGCCTCAGCTTCGCTAGTAGCTAGGATTACAGGTGCCCACCACCACGCCTGGCTAATTTTTGTATTTTTAGTACAGACGGGATTTTACCATGTTGGCCCGGCTGGTCTCAAATTCCTGACCTCAGGTGCTCCACCGGCCTCAGCCTGCCACAGTGCTGGGATTACAGCTGTGAGCCACCATGCCCAGCCCCCTTATTTAATATATGTTACTGATTCATTGACCTTCAACTCATGACCACCAGCACCATAACTGATGCCTGTATGACTTACCAAACATATGTGTGTCTCCATAAGGCACGTCATAGCTTTCTCGCACTTAAAAGCGCTTTAGCACTATTCTCAGGAGCCATGTTATACAGCAAAATCACTGCTAAAGGGTACAAAAAAGTGAAAAATCTGGTACTAAGTGGATCACAAAAAGGACATCTCTTTACGGTATGAGAGCTAAAGCAGGAAAGGGGAATGTCACTTAACTCGACCTCAGCTAGGAACATGTGCATCGGGCAACTCATGTTTTACCACCCTGTGCATGTCCACAAATGACCACAAGAGCACTAGGGGCATGGACTTTGGGGTTACAAATAAACTTTAGCAAGTACGTGAACTTGCAGATACGGAATCTGCACACGACGAAGATGGACCGTATGTACACTTGAGCTATTCAGAGGAGGGACTTTCTTCAAGGCTCAATGGCATCATTCTAAGTGGACTCATCTACAAGGGCACATTTTAGGATAGAGAGGACCAAACTAATTCCGAATTGCCTCAGATACTGCCTAGGAGCATGCTTACGGCAAACAGTTGTTTAAAACTGTACACTTGTTTATTTGAGAATTGCATTTTCCATATTGCAAGTATACCTGTTACTATTTGAGACTGAACTATGTAACTTTACCATCACTCACAGCATCCCAGCTCTGACCTCTCAGGCTGGCGGGTACAGCCTGCCTCCTGACTGCAGGTTCTCTCTGCTCCTTTCTTAGGATCAGCATCTCCCCTAGAGCTCACGTGGCCTAGAGCTCATTTCCCAGCAAAATGCAGTGTTCCACTTCATGTGCAGAGTTCAGTGTGCATTCTGGTTTTCCTCTGTGCTTACTCGGCAAATAACGTTTCTCAGCTTTGCAGTAGCAGAAACGTAATCTGTAGTGTAAATCAGCCATGCGGACCTCAGGACTTGCTTTCCAATCTTTTCCAAGACTCCTGCAGGGGGAAACTAAAATACCACTCACACTTTCAGGGAGTAAGAATGGTTTCCCAGTAGCTCAGACATCTGCTGCGTATCAGCAGGAATAGAAGCAGGATTCTGCCAGCCGAGCTTCTTGGCCTCGCCTTCCATGGGCTCTTACTCAAACTCCGAGAAGGTGGGATGTGAATCTCATGTTTATGGCACACACTCAGCTTTGCTTGGCGTTTGAGTGTCTCCAGCAGGAGATCTGATGCAGCAGCTCCCTTTTGTGTAACGTGTTCACTGTTCCACCAGGGGAATTTCCACAGTCACTCTCAGATCATGATTCTTGGAGATGCTTTGTAGTAGCTAACCTGTTTTTTAGGCCCTAGGCTGTGGTGGGTTAGGGGTTTCTAGGAGGCATTGTGATTGGGAATGTGGCTAGGAGGATTTGACAGCAGCCCTGTACCAGACTGCCAGGGGTTGGATTTAAGAAGTCTCTTCCAACCGGGTATGGTAGCTCATGCCTGTAATCCCAGCACTTTGGGAGGCCAAGGCAGGTAGATCACCTGAAGTCAGGAGTTCGAGACCAGCCTGATCAACAGGTGAAACCTTCTCCCTACTAAAAATATAAAAATTAGGTTGGGAGTGGTGGTGGGTGCCTGCAATCCCAGCTACTTGGGAGGCTGAGGCAGGATGATTGCTTGAACCCAGTCGGCGGAGGTTGCAGTGAGCTGAGATAGCGCCATTGCACTCCAGCCTGGGTGACAGAGTGAGACTCTGACTCATAAATAAATAGGCCTGGTGGCTCACGCCTGTAATCCCAGCACTTTGGGAAGCTGAGGCGGGTGGATCATGAGGTCAAGAGATCGAGACCATCCTGGCCAACATGGTGAAACCCCGTCTCTACTAAAAAATATAAAAATTAGCTGGGCGTGGTGTTGCTCACCTGTAATCCCAGCCACTTGGGAGGCTGAGGCAGGAGAATTGCTTGAACCCTGGAGGCAGAGGTTGCAGTGAGCCGAGCTTGCGCCACTATACTCCAGCCTGGCGCCTGGTGACAGAGCAAGACTCTGCCTCAGAAAAACAAAAACAAAATGAAAATAAGTAAGTAAATAAATAAAGGAAGTCTCTTCCACAGGCTCCCGTCCCGCTCTTTCATAAGACAATATCTATTTTCTGTTAAATAAGAAAGAGGCTTTTGCAGAAGCATTTGGCTTTTTGAACAAAGTAAATATTACTGAGTTCTGTGCTTGTCCCATATTGCTGAGTGCAGGAATAGTCCAAACCATGCTCTCCAAAGCTTCTGTGGGCCTGTTCAATGTCTAGGGGGTCCAGTTTAATAAGCAGGCCCCTCAGCATCTCTGCTCTGAAGCTGAAAGTCTGCGTTGGGGCAGAGGGAGGAGGGAGGTGATGTCATGACAATGAGTTATCTAGATCCCACTGGTACCTAGAGAAGAAATTAGCACAAAGCTCTGCATAGAGGCTCAGCTCCAGCACAGGACTCCGTGTCCCACTGGGTGCCCAGAGTGTTGATCTGGAACCAGCTGGAGGCCCAGATATGAGGACTGCAGACACAGTAAGAGCTCAGGATTGCACCTCCGTTGAGGTGCTCCAAGACCCTTGGATACTGGCTCCAGTCTGCAGGTTCCAGGCCCCAGCAGCTTAAGATGGAGCTCCTGGTAAACCAGACATGGATTGGGTTGGGTACTGGGCAGAGTGGACCCACAGGAAGGACTGGCCCTGTGGCCTACGTCGTAGACACCTGGAGTTGGATGTGATACATGACTCTAGGTCCCCCAGCTAAATGGACATTTTATATGACTTATATCACTAGGCATGGCTTAGATCAGGATTTGCTGATAATGTAGAACTAATCATAACAAAAGCTGACACAATGCATGCTTGCCAGGTACCAGTGTGAGCATCTTATACACATGATACCATTTAGTGCTCCCGACATTCCTTAGAAAGTAAGTCCAGTCATCCCCTAGTACATGCGGAGGACTGATTCTGGGACCCAGTCCACTAGAGCTACACATCCTCAACATGGCTGTCCCTGAGGAGCCCATGGATTCAAAAAGTCAACCGTCTGTATACACAAATTCTGCATCCTGCGAATACAGTATTTTCAATCTTCATTTGCTTGAAAATAACCTGTGTGGACCTATACAGTCCAAATAATCCATATCGTTCAAGGGTCAACTGTATGTCTGTTGTTTCCATGTTAGAAAAGCCAAGACACAGGGGAGGGTCAGCAACTTGCCCTGTGTCACACAGGAATTAAGCAGGGAGCTGAGATTCAAACCTGCATTCTCTGGCTTCAGAGTCCAGGCTGTACACGATTTTACTGTTACTCTACTAAAAACATCCTGCTTCCCATGGGCTGTGCTGGGCTGGCTGCCAGGGTTCACAGGGTTCACAGGGTTCCCTTGAATCCTCAGCAGCACCTGCAAAGGCAGAATTATCCCACCAGTGATGAGAAGAGGAGACTGAGGACGATGAATGTACTGAAGACACTGCTGGGGAGTGGTGGTCCAGGACCCCCAGCCAGGTCTGGTCCGGCCTTGGCATGATACTTCAGTCTGTCTTAGGCTCAAGTGTCTTCATCTGACGAATGTTTCCTGAGCATGTAGCACATCTGGGGCCACTTTTGAGTGGTGGGCGTACAGAGGTCCACAGAACAGGCCTGATCTCAAGGCGCTCCCTTTAGATTGAGCATTTCTGCTAATAGAACAGCTAATGTAGAGCAGAGAACGGGGAATCAAGACTAGGGCTGGGAGCTGGGTGCAGTGGCTCACGCCTGTAATCCTAGCACTTTGGGAGACTGGAGCAGGTGGATCCATTGAGCCCAGGAGTTGAAGACCAGCCTGGGTAGCACAGTGAGACCCTGTCTCTACAAAAAAGAAAAAATTAGCCAGGCGTGGTAGTGCATAGCCTGTAGTCCCAGCTACGGTTACTTGGGAGGCTGAGGTAGGAGGATCACTTGAGCCCAGAAGACAGGCTGTAATAAGCCATGATCTTACCACTGCACTCCAACCTGGGCAGCAGAACAAGACCCCTCTCTTAAAAAAAAAACAAAAAACAAAAAAACTGGTGCACTTTGGGAGGCTGAGGTGGGCGGATTACCTGAGGTCAGGAGTTGAAGACCAGCCTGGCCAACATGGTGAAACTCTGGCTCTGCAAAACACACACACACACACACACACACACACAGAGAGAGAGAGAAAAGAAAATTAGCCAGGCATAATGGTGGGTACCTATAATCCCAACTATTAAGGAGACTGAGGCAGGTGAATTGCTTGAACCTGCAAGGCGGAGGTTGCAGTGAGCTGACTTCTTGCCATTGCACTCCAGCCTGGGTGACAAGAACAAAACTCCATCTCATAAAATAAAATTAAAATAAGGTAAAGTATGACTGGAGCTGGGATCCCTCTGTTCCTCAGCTGTGCCACTTTGCTAAACTGATATCCTCTTCTGGAAAACCAAGATACTAATCCACCCTGAGGATTAAACCTCAGATCAACTCCAACTCTGCTGTTTATTTACTGTGTGACATTAGACAGTTCAGCTAAGGTCTCTGAACCTCAGTTCCTCGTTTAGAAAATAAATACAGCACCTACTTGGTAGGGTTGTTGTGAAAACACTTTGTGCTACATGCTGTAAAGCATGCAGCTTGTGATCTGTAAATGTCAGCGCCCACCTTCATGCTTTCCCTGCCAAGACCAGACTCTTAACTTGTATATAAAATACTCAGCACAGAGTGAGCCCTCAATAAGTAATCACTGCTAGTATCATGATGATGATTGTAACTGATCATCAGATTACATATGTCTGATGAGATATGCCTACAAGTTCGTGTTTAACGAATGATTTGTTTCGTGACGTTTTGGAAACATTGGGCTACGTTGAACCTACCTCTGCTCAAATTTTCCATTGATAAAAATAGGCCTCATAATGCCAGGCTGGTTCCTGGGCAGGAAATGACTGATGTAATTAACTATTTCTGTACTAAATCACAACCCGGAGACATGTCTCTGGCATGAGTGAAGAATCTGCAAGGATCCTGGCCGTTACGATGCTGATTGCCAGGCTCCTCTGCCAGCATTGTTGTTCGTCAGCCTGCAGTGGCCTGGGGATTGGAAACCGCAGTGAATTTGCTGCAGAGAGTGAACCCCCTCATTAGCCAACCTGAACATGCAGTCCGCTGACACTTGCGTTTCTCTCTGTGAATTAATAAGTTGACATTCTGGTTGATATTTTTTAATTTGTATGACTCGTTCATGATGTGCTGATGATTGAACCCACTCAGCAGGTTAATGAGAGTTGGTGTGGTGCAGGCATTGCAAATAATTGCCACTGCACGGTGCACGAGCCTTTCTTTAGTAGCAGAACTCCTTCTGTGTAAGGGCAAGAGTGGGGCCACTGTGACAGAGGAGGCCCAGAGGCCTCAGCCCCACATTGGGCTCCTCTGCAGGTTGCCACTAGACCTAACAATCCTAGGCTTCTGGAGAATGGTATGGAGAGCAGTGCTGTGGCCGGGAGGGAAGAGGACGCAGCTAGCAGGCAGTTAGTTGCCTGGGCATTTCCTTTGCCTCCACGGGCCTCCTTGCCTCCAGAGATTTGTTAGCAGGTGTTGGGTTATGGCGCCCCCTGGTGGACAGTTTGCACAAGGGCACCCACACCATCTCAGGGCTTTTGGTGCCTGCAGTGGGGGCATCCCCAGTGTGGGCTCAGGTTCTTCTGAGACTCCTCAGGACCAGCCCAAAGCTATAAATCTAGAGCTGGTGGGCTTTGAAGTACTCCCCATTGAGGGAGTATTTTCCTTCGCCTCAGTGTACTCCTGGCCTTGAATTCTTTGGGACTTCTTTAGAATGGGCTGGCCTCCCTGGGCTCCAGTGCCAGCCAGGTCTAGCTACTGGGTGCACCCAAGGCTGTGAGGAGGGGAGGCGGCACGTTGTGCACACATGTGTCAGGGCGAGAGGCGTGAGGTGTGGCCTGGGGAGGCTGGCCTCCCTCTCTCCGTCAGGAAAGCCGGCATTGTTGCCGCACCTAGGAGGCAGAGAGGCTGGTGACAGGAATTTGTCAGTACACAAACTCAGGCTTCACTGCCAGCTCCGCCATATGCTCGTGGTTACTTGAAGTGTGTACACCACTATGTGTTTGTTGGCTGGGGCTGCCATCACAGAGTACCACAAACAAGGTGGCTTCAACTACACAAACTTTTCTTTTCTCACAGTCGTGGAGCCTGGGAGTGCAAGGTCACTGTGACAGCAGGGTTGGTTTCCCCTGGGGCTGCTCTCCTGGGTTTGTGCTGGCTGCATTTTTCTTCTGTCCTCACGTGGCATCTTCTCTGTGTGGGCGCCTCCCTGCTGCCTCCTCTTCCTAAGGAGACCACACACACACTCACACACACACACACACTCACACACACACCTGGGCACAGTGGCTCACGCCTGTAATCCCAGCACTTTGGGAGGCTGAGGTGAGCAGATCAGTTGAGCCCAGGAGTTCCAGACCAGCCTGGGCAACATGGTGAAACCCCGTTTCTACAAAAACAAAAAACAAAAAAACACTTTTTTAAAAAAATTAGTGGGCATCGTGGTGCACACTTGTAGTCCCGTTTACTCAGGGGAGGCTAAGCCCAGAAGGTCAAGGTGCGGTGAGCTAAGATCATGCCACTGCATGCCAGTCTGGGCAACAACAACAAAAAATTAGTCTGGGTGTGGTGGCTAATGCCTGTAATCCCAATACTTTGGGAGACTGAGGCAGGGGATTGCCTGAGGTCAGGAGTTTGAGACCAGCCTGACCAACATAGCGAAATCCCATCTCTACCAAAAATACAAAAATTAGCCAGGCATGGTGGCACGCACCTGTAATCCCAGCTACTAGGGAGGCCGAGACAGGAGAATCACTTGAATTCAGGAGGTGGAGGTTGCAGTGAACTGAGATCGCACCACTGCACTCCAGCCTGGGCAACACAGTGAGACTCTGTCTAAAAATAAAATAAAATATTGCAGCACTCTCCCTGTTTTCAGCATGGCCTCAGACCACTGACCTTCATCAAACTCATTTCCCCTTCGCCACTCCAGCCACATGAGGGGTCAGGAAGGAGTCCAGGCTGCTGCTCTGGACCATCGTACCCTTACCAAGCAGATCTCTCAGTGAAGAGGAGTGAGGAGCTTTGGCTTCCCCTGAATAAGCCTGGGGAAGGAAGCAAAGATTCCACAACAATAGTTAAAGTAGATGCCAGATCTCATCTCAGCCCCCACTGGTGTGAGACTGCCTTCGTGCATTCTCTCCAGAACCTCAGTGGTTCCTGTAAATCTCAAAATGATTGCTTTTCTCAAGGTTGCTTGGTGGCAAGTTTACAAGTGCACTTTCTCCAGCAGAGGGAGGCAGTTAGGAATAGACGTCACAGCAGGCAGGAGCTGACGGGAATGGCCCAGGGGAGAGTGGGAAAGATGCATCTGCTTTGGAAGAATCCTTTCATTTTCATTTAAGGACTTGAAATCAGGGAAGCTTTACATCCTGGGAACTTGCTCCGCTCGCTGTTGTATGTGAGGAAGGATTGCGAAGCCACTGTTCAGCTGCATTGCCTGTTTCCCCTTCCTTAGCTTTCATTTTGTATGACCGCGTGTGCATTGGGAGTTTCCCGGCTGCAGGGGATGGGGTTAGTATTCCTGGCCCTGTGAGCAGAGAGAGGTGACTGGGGCTGGGAACTGTCCTCCACAAAGGGACCAGCCAGTAATGGGTGGCAGGCAAGGAGATGGATATCGTGGGTGATATTTCAATTATGGATCAACCCTTAGTGCCTGGCACGTGCTAAGCACTACATGGGGTTAGCTGTGATCATGACCATCCTCTTTGTAGAAGGGCCTGTCAGATGTTAACATAAGGGGAGCTTTTCCAGTTACATTGTCTTTCTCTGAAAAATAGGAAAGGGGAACGTTAAGTAAATAGCGCTACTGGGCCCAGGGCCTCCAAGGGCCATGCATCATGTTTTCTGCCTGAATGCTCACTGTGTTGTAGACAGTCTGGGGAAATGGCAGGAACAGCTGAAACACTCACTGGGGCCAGCAAAGAAATGCTCTTTGGGTCCTCCCTCGCCACCGAGGTCTCTGCCATGCTGAATAATGAATCAGGCTGATTGCTTGCTTCAGCTGGCTGGAGAACTGGGTCAAACTTCACTCCAGAAAATCCCCAGACACTTCTCTGGCGGAACCCACTGACATCCTAGATCGGAAAAGTATTTCGGTATTTCCCAAAGAAGCGATAACAAAGCCTGATTATATTTAAAACCATATACATAATGACGGTGATCTCCGTGTCTGTCTGTAATGACCACAAATGCCAGCTTACTAAAGACTTCTCTATTATGGAGGCAACATCCAAGAGGTATTTTGAATCTTGAAAAGACTGCGTGTTTTTTGAATGGACTCTGTGAAAGTTGTTTTAGGTCACAGCTCTTTGCTCACTGGCTGCTTTATTTATTTATTTATTTATTTTTGAGATGGAGTCTCACTCTGTTGCCCAGGCTAGAGTGCAGTGGCACAGTCTCGGCCACTGCAACCTCCACCTCCTGGGATTAAGTGATTCTCCTGCCTCAGCCTTCCTAGTAGCTGGGATTACAGGCACCTGCCACCACGCCCGGCTGATTTTTGTATTTTTTTAGTATAGATGGGGTTTCACCATGTTGGCCAGGCTGGTCTCAAACTCCTGACCTCAGGTGATCTGCCTGCCTTGGCCTCCCAAAATGCTGGGATTACAGGCGTGAGCCACCACACCCAACCCATTTTTAAATTTTATTACTTTTTTTTAAGAGATGGTGTATCGCTCTGTCACCTAAGCTGGAATGCAGTGGCTTGATCCTAGCTCATGGCAGCCTTGAACTCCTGAGCTCAAGTGGTCCTCCCACTTCAGCCTCTCTAGTAGCTGGGACTACATGTGTGCACCACTGTGCCTGGCTAATTTAAAAAAATGTTTTACAGACCATGTCTCACTTTGTCACCCAGGCTTGTCTTGAACTCCTGGCCTCAAGTGATCCTCCTGCGTCAGCCTCCCAAGTAGTTGGGATTACAGGCATGAGTCACTATGCCTGACTAGTTTCTTGTATTAAAAGGTAGGTGTTGGGGCTGAGGGGGGTGGCTCATGCCTATAATTCCAGCACTTTGGGAGGCCAAGGTGGGAGGATCACTTGAGCCCAGGAGCTTGAGACCAGCCTGGACAACATGGCGAGATCCTGACTCTACAAAAAATCAAAAATTAGCAGGGTATGGTGGTGGGTGCCTATAGTCCCAGCCACTTGGGAGGCTGAGGTGGAGGGATTACCGGAGCCTGAGAGGTCAAGGCAACAGTGAGCCGTGATTGTACTACTGTACTCCAACCTGGGTGACAGAGACCCCATCTCAAAAAAAAAAACAAAAAAAAAACAAAAAACCTGGATGTCATCTCACCTTGACAAGTCATTCCCTCCTGCCCATTGGCTCCAGCTCCAGCCACTCAGAAGTTATACAGTCCTTTCCCGCCCCCTTCGTTTCCCTATACCCATTTCTTCTGTTCACCGTTAAATTCCTGATCGTTTCCTATGTAGAGCCATTTAACCATTTTTCTTATCCACTAACCAAAAAGAGACTGTAATGCTAACTAGAAAGCTTTTGCTAGCCCCGATGCACATACACACATACAATGCTATCTAACCTCCTTGGAATTCTTTTAAAGTACAGTAAATCTTTACTTAACATCATCAGTGAGTTCTTAGAAACTGCAATGTCAAGAGAAATGATGTATAAGGAAACCAATTTTTTTTTTCTCATCCATGTTGTAGCAAAACAACATTGAAAGAAGTTGAACAAAACAACCTTCTTCAAGGTGGATCATTTTGCCTAAAGTTACAGTTTCCAAGAACCTATCAATGACATTAAGTGAAGATTTACTGTACTTTGTATTCTTACAGCTTTTGGAAAACGATTGAGAGTTTTGGGCCATCTTTCCATAATCTGCACACGTGTGAGTGCACACACACACACATACACATACACAATTTTGGATATATTTTCAGGGGGTTTAGAACTTCCTGAAGCCCATCCATGGATCTCCCGGGTCTGTGGACCCCTAATAAAATCCTGAAGTGTGGCCAGGTGTGTTGGTTTATACCTGTAATCCCAGTAGTTTGAGGGGCCGAGGCAGGTGGATCACCTGAGGTCAAGAGTTTGAGACCAGCCTAGCCAACATGGTGAAACCCCATCTCTATGAAAATACAAAAATTAGCCAGGCGTGGTGGTGCGTGCCTGTAATCCCAGCTGCTCCAGAGGCTGAGGCATGAGAATCGCTTGAACTTGAGAGGCAGAGGTTGCAGTGAGCGGAGATCGCGCCACTATGCTCCAGCCTGGGAGACACAGCAAGACTCAGTCTCAAAACAAAAAACAAAAACAAAAAAAACCACCAAACCCTGAAGTCAGCTGATGAGATGGAACCTGCCCTTCTGAAGAGGCTCTGCGTCTCTCCCTGCCCCTACCACCTAGGAGTATCCTTAGTGATAGTCATTAACTGTAAAAATAAAACTGGATTGGCATAGCTGGCTATGATGTGTCAGGATTAGGGGACCAGAGACCTTGAGAAAATAGTGGCCACTTTTTCTCACCTATTTCCTTTGGGCCAGCCCCTTTGCGATATTCTTAATCTAAGCTCCCAACTCATGCTTGTGCCTCAGTGTACCCTTCATTCACGGCCCATGCTACAGATTGCTGCTATGTGTCTGCTCTGTCACAAGCTTCTCAAGAGTAGGAACTTATCTACTCGTAGATGAATCTACAGGGAAGAATAGGCACTCATCTCTGTAGGTCCTCCAGGAACTAATAGGCACTCAGTGAATTTTATCAGCTCGAATGCACAGTTGTTATTGTGCTGCAGAGTAATTGGGCTTGAATGGTAAGTAATTCCCACAGATGAGTGTTAATTAGGATTACATTTGTAGTGTTGGGTCCCATTTTAGCTTTTTGATGTGAACTTTTTTATTTTTTAGCATCTGTTACTTTTATTGGTTCTGGTACCATTTACCTTTTGGTCAGTATCCCTCCGCAGTCACAGAGCAACGGCTGTGCCCTGGGTGTTAGACATGCTCATTGGTGGACATGAGCCCATTTTACCACTGTCTTCTTTAGTCCTGTTCCCCAAGCCTCACCCGCCTGGCTAGAGGCAAGGCCCATATCCCATCCCCTGCCCCATGTGGTCCCTGGAGGAGGTCCCCAAGTTTTCTGACAGCATGCTCTCATTCTGCTGCCTACATGAAAGCCCAGGGGAAGGAAAAAGACAGAAACCTAGAAATTCAGCTGGGGAAAGAGAAATGGAAGGTTGGGGAAAGCAAAAAATGAATTAATAGTATTTTCTGCAACCAGAGAGAAGAGAACGAAGTAAATATTTGCTGAGGCCTGCAATGGCCCAGCCACTTGCCCTTCTTCATTTCCTTTTCACTGTTCAACTGAGTAACCTGAGATTCTTGGAGGCTGAACATCCACTGATTGGAATGTAATTCGAACCCAGGACCATCTGGTCATAGAAACCAAGGTTTTGCTCTGTGTTCTGCCCCACAACACATCTTTTAGGAAGAGGTCCTCTGTAGGAAGATGGCTGTGTTGTAAAACTCAGAGACAGAAGCTGCGAACAAGAAGAGTGTTCCAACTAAGACAGGATGACTTGATTTCCACTGTGGATGTAGAGAGAACAAATGGGAGAGAAAGAGGCCCAGGCCAAAAACTGTGTCCCTTCTAATTCAGCCATGACCCAGATCCCTTAAATGCCCATAGTAACTAACAACCATAACAGAAGCAGCGGCAAAGTCTAATTTAGCCCAGTTAATCCTTACAACATGTGACAAGTTGTTGTGAGACAAGTTATTTTTAGTGCCCACATTTTATAATGAGGACATTGACACAGACGGGTTAACTAACTCACCCAAGGTCAAAAATGGTAAGAGGCAGCCGGTGGGATTTGAACCTAGATTTTACTTTCAGTCTTAGGAACCACATAACTTTGGGTAAAGAAAGGAGCCATCTGTCTGTAGCAGTGGTTCTCAGGTGTGGCTCCCAGATCAGCACCTTCAGCATCATCTGAGAACTTGTTAGAAATACAGATTCTTAGGACTGAAAGGCTGAAAAAAAAAAAAGAAATATAGATTCTTGGGCCCTACCCAGACTGACAGAATCAGAAACTCTGGGGAGGGACCCAATGTTCTATATATGTTTTCTTGGGGTTTTGTTTTGTTTTGTTTTTGAGATGGAGTCTTGCTCTGTCACCCAGGCTGGAGTGCAGTGGCACGATCTCAGCTCACTGCAACCTCTGTCTCCCAGGTTCAAGTGATTCTCCTGCCTCAGCCTCTGGAGCAGGTGGACTACAGGCACACACCACCATGCCTGGCTGATTTTTGTATTTTTAGTAGAGATGGGGTTTCACCATGTTGGCCAGGCTGGTCTCGAACTCCTAACCTCAAATGGTCTGCCCACCTTGGCCTCCCAAAGTGTTGGGATTACAGGCATGAGCCACCACGCCTGGCCTGTTCTGTGTTTTAAGAAAGCCCTCTAGATCATTTATTCAAATGTATCGTGGTCTACAGTACATCTCCATATGCTGGCTTTGGCTGAAATCTGTTAAACTAGAGAAATCCTTAAAATCCACTAATAGAAAATAGTAAAAGTTTATCATTAATAATAATAAAGGCTGGATACTGTGCAAATGCCTGTAATCCCAGCACTTTGGGAGGCCAAGGTGGGTGGATCACCTGAGGTCAGGAGTTCGAGACCAGCCTGGCCAACATAATGAAACCCCGACTCTACTGAAAAGACAAAAAAATTAGCCAGGCATGGTGGCACATGCCTGTAATCCCAGCTACTCGGGAGGCTGAGGCAGGAGAATCACTTAAACCTGGGAGATGGAGGTTGCAGTCAGCCGAGACCACGCCATTGCCCTCCAGCCTGGGCAACAGAGTGAGACTCCATCTCAAAAACAAACAGCAAAAGGAATAATAAACTAGCTGAGTTTTGACTTCTGCCAGGCATGATGCTAAACATTTTACCAGCATTATCTTCTTTAGGCCTCACACATGTTGTGAGTATAGGCAGTGTTATTATTTTACAGATGAAGAGACTGAGACTTAGAGACCTGAGGTGACTTACTCAAAGTCACCAGCCAGAATGTACCAAAATCATGACTTGAATCCAGACCCCTCTGATGACACGATTCTAAACTGAACCATTACTCTTTAGCCCTTTTGAAGAACAGGCATCAGTTAAAGTGTATATGTTGTTTTTGTTGTTGTTGTTATATATATTTTAAGGGGCAGATGACTTGGTTAAATATTTTGAGCTCTTCCTATGCTGCAAGATGAGGATTTATTCCCAGAACTGATTACGTCCAGCATCCCTGAGTTTAGGGGAAAAGGGTGGTAGTGGTTATGAACCTTCCTGGCCACACAGGGGCAGCACTGAACAGTGCAGGTTGCTCGTTGCTGCTCCGTTCTTTGGGAAGAAGCCAAGCTGGCACCTGGCAGAGCTCTGTATTCCCCATACACCTGTTTCCTTTCCCTTTGGCCACACGGAATGGGGTGAAACTCTTCAGATGAGAAACTAAATTAACAGCAAGGTTGCACAAGAAAAATGATTTTAAATAAATTCACTATAGTAATATAAGTTGGGCTTCTATTCATCAGCATGACAAAACAGCACTCTTCTTTCTTTTTTGAGACAGAGTTTTGCTCTTGTCACCCAGGCTGGAGTGCAGTGGCACAATCTCAGCTCACTGCAACCTCCGCCTCCCAGGCTCAAACGATTCTCTTGCCTCAGCCTCCTGAGTACCTGTGATTACAGGTGCCTGTCACTACTCCTGACTAATTTTTGTATTTTTAGTAGAAACGGGGTTTCACCATGTTGACCAGGCTGGTCTCGAACTCCTTCCAAAGTGCTGGGATTATAGGCGTGAACCACCACACCTGGCAAAAAACAGTATTCTTAATGTGCTGGGGTGAGGTCAACTGATTTGCATTTTTTAGCCAAGAATGATACTCTTTATGTTCAGAATTTTTGATCAAAATTTTTAGCTCAAAATTTTTGTCATTGTGGACTCAAAGGAGAGAAAACAACCAGTATTCTTTTTTACCTTCTTTGTTGTTACTGAATTAGCAGTCCTAGGTTGGAGGGTTTGTAGTAGGCAGTTGGAGACAGTGGGAAATTCATTTCTGACTTCTGATTGTAGGAATATTACCTCACAGCAACACTGCTGTCTTAGAGTTCACCCCGCCAGGACCACTGAGATGCTCTCCTGATGGCAGCTTCTGTGGATCCCAAAGCCCATTTCCACATGGGCATGCCACAGTACCCCACCCAAGCCCCAGTTTCTGTGCCAGAAGCCAAATTCACTAGAATTTTGACTGAGATGATTATATAATTTGTTGTCTAACCCAGGACACTTTTTGAGAGTACAAGGGGCTGCTCTGAATAATTTTGCCGGAATGGCAGGGATACCCCAGACTATTGACTGGGACATGTGGTCCCTAATACAAATCTTCTTTCATTTTTCCTTGCTTTTTCCAGTTAAGTGTTATGTGACACTGTATTTATTTGCTGATTCAACAAATATTCGAGTGTTTTGTATATGCTAATTTCACTACCTATATTATTTTCTCCTTACGAAAACCCTCAGAAGTAACTATTGTTATTACTCCCATTTTTACAAACAAACAAAATTGGGTCTTAGTAAATGGCTTGTCCAAGGCCCCAGTACCAGTCTATCAGACAACTGAGATTGGAATACAGGCTCTTTCTACTCTTGATCCATATACACTCAGAACTTCATTGAGGGCCAGGCATGGTGGCTCATGCCTATAACCCCAGTACTTTGGAGACCAAGGCAGGCCAATCACTTGAAGTCAGGAGTTCGAGGCCAGCCTGGCCAACATGGTGAAGCCCGTCTCTACTAAAAATACAAAAATTAGCTGACCGTGGTGGCATGCACCTGTAATCCCAGCTACTCATGAGGCTGAGGCAGGAGGATCACTTAAACCTAGGAGACAGAGGTTGCAGTGAGCCAGGATCATGCCACTACACTCCAGCCTGGGTGACACAGCAAGACTCTGTCTCAAAAAAAAAAAAAAAAAAAAGAAAAGAAAAGAAAAGAAAAAGGAACTGTATTGAGGTCACTGGCTGTTTATCCAGCCTTCTTTATCATCCTAACCCCATGTGGTGTTATCCTTACATGAAAATCTCAGAGGCACAGAGCAAAGTGGTTAAGCATAGGAGCCCAGAAGCCAAACTACCCAGGTTTGAATCCTAGATCTACCACTTACCACCTTTGTGCTTTGCTCAGTTTCTTCATGTATGAAGTGGATACAGTAACTTTGTATCGACCCCAAAGGGTGGGGTGAGGACTGACTGAGTTAATACTTTTGACATTTGCGTAGAGGTGGTAGGGAACAAGGTTGGAATGGCAGGCCAGAGGGGTCAGCTGGGACACTGTGATTTTACTGACTAGGGCCTGGGTTGGGAACCGAAGTGGAAGAGAGGTTAGTGGGCTGCACAGCACTTTCTAGAGCAATAGCAGGGCATGGGCGCTTAGGGGCTCAGACTGGCAAAATTGTACATCTTCATAAAGCATCACTTTTGGTGGGATGCTTCTGTGGAATATCCAATGCATCCACCTAGAGAAACTTTGAGACTGAGGGAGCAGAGCTGCGGAGGGGTCAGGCAGGCCAGCCAAGACCTGACCAGCCTTGAATTGGCCACAGCCAGCTCTGGCACCCAAGACCTTCTCTTCACCATCGGGCTTGTTCCCTGCAGTGTGTACACACGTGCAGAACCTTTCCTCAAGACTTGGACTCCTGAGTAGCTTCTGTGGTTGTCATGGCAACTGCCTTCTCTTTTTGGTTTCTTTGTAAAAGTCACCTTGTGCACCATCAGCACACTGGCAGCAAGGTGGTCACACAGCCCTCTCCTCTAGGACATGAGGATCAGTGCGCTGTTTGCTTAAATGGGCTGTTTAGTTTTTAATATTTTGGTGAGTTTTTTTTTTCCTGACACAGTGTGATCAGCCACTCAGGAAGGAGGTGCCCAGTTTGTGCATAGTGACTGGAAGGGGACGGTGACACTAGACTAAATGTGGTCGCTTTAGGACACTCTGCTGCATTTCTTCATGTGGTTATGAAGCTCACATTTGGAGACTTTACAAGCTGTTCTTTGAGAGCCTGTCTGTTGGCTCCCAAGGAAGGGTGGCTCCGTGTCTGCCTTTTCTATCCCGGGAAGGTGGCCTCCGGGCCATGACGCACAGCTTACCTGGGACCAGGGATGCAGAGAGTGATGAGGGACCCTGCTTAGGCATGCAGCAGCCCTGGTGATTACCAGAAGGGCAGATGCTATAGTCAGGTCACCCTCACGTGCACTGGGAAGTTTTTCCTTCACATGTCTCTGGATTTTTTACTTGTTATAATAAGAACATATAGTACTTTTTTAATTAAAGGGAAAAATGGAATTACAGAACTTTAAAATAGTAGAGAAGTATGATCTCAAACAGAATATCTCTAAGTGATACAAGAATAAATGGTTTTTAAAGTACAGATCTGTCAGTTCCGCGAGTACGTCAGCATTTCAGGATTCCCTCCTCACAGACAGTGTAGCATGTGACATACTTATTCGCTATCATGAGTGCGTATTTTTTTCCTCGTTTTGCTGCCTTTCTGGGTATTAGAGAAAACATCTTGCTTCTCTGTTATTAGAAACAAGTACCTAACATGTATTTAATTCATTCTCTCTCCACCATTTCTAGGTGCTTACCAAATAACAGTTTTCACAGGGTTGCATTTCTCACTATTTAAAAAACTGCCTTATAAGAGGTATCAGGAGCTTAGAAATTTTTGTACCCGTTAACCCTATGCTTATACTTCTGGTAATCTACTCTTTTTTTTATTTTTTATTTTTTGAGATGGAGTCACCCTGTCACCCAAGCTGGAGTGCGATGGCATGATCTTGGCTCATTGCAACCTCTGCCTCCAGGGTTCAAGTGATTCTCCTGCCTCAGCCTCCTGAGTAGCTGGAATTACATGCACCCACCACCAGGCCTGGCTAATTTTTGTATTTTTAGTAGAGATGGGGTTTCGCCATGTTACCTAGGCTGACCTCGAACCCCTGACCTCAGGTGATCCACCTACCTCAGCCTCCCAAAGTGCTGGGATTACAGGCGTGAGCCACCGCACTCAGCCTACTTCTGGTAATCTATTGTAAGGAAGAAATCTGAACATATACACACATCAGGCAAAATGATATTCATCACATCTTTTAAATAGCAAAAAATAGTTATGATTTAATTTCTAGCAGTAGAGAATTTGTTAACTCAATCAGATGACTGAACATAATGAAGGAAATACAGGTGCATAAGTGGTACCTTGTAGTTGCAGGAGGAGAGTAGTGTAAACTGATATAATTGACCAAACCATGGAGTGACTTCTGGTCCTCTTCGTCTGTCTTCCAGTGTTTTGCTGTGCGTTCTCTGGGATGGGTAGAGATGGCAGAAGAGGACCTCGCCCCCGGTAAAAGTAGTGTTGCGGTCAACAACTGCATCCGGCAACTTTCCTACTGTAAAAATGACATCCGAGACACGGTCGGGATTTGGGGAGAGGTAAGTGGCACGTAGAACGATGTGTGGCAGGCTGTTTACATTCTCCTGTGTTTTGGGAAGCCCTACAGCTCAGTGGCACATGGTACTGAGGGGCTCCAAGGTGTTTATCAGGTGCCTTTTCCCCTTAAGCCAGGAAGTATAGGCATGGTGCCCCCGTGTGACTAATCCCTTAGCACTGCCAGATCCTAGTGAGGACTGGGGCCCCGGGGCGAGAGTGTTTCTCAGCAGCTCAGTGACACAGATCCACAGGTGAGCTGTAGGGGCTCAGAACTCTCCTAACATGCCTGCAAAATGGGATGTGCCGGTCTCTAAGAGCAGGTTTACAGACTAGAAGAGGAAGGACCCATATTCTCAAAGGGGAAGGCGACTTCCACACATACACACAAAAATGTTGATCCCTCTGCTCTAAAAGTTGACAAATTATCCTTTTGTAACACTCTACTTACAGTCTGAAGAATCAACATTATACACGAATTGTAGAATTGATATTTATGTATTTCTCCCTTTCAACAAAGCGATTCCATTTTGAAATATTAGTTGAGATAATTTCAGAAAGGAAAGAAATAAATACAGATACCAAATGTGTATAAAACTCACATCAAACTGCAAAAGCTGTATTCCTGGTGCGCTCTGATTCCTGTAGAAAAAGCACATTGGGAGTTGGAATAGTGCTTGCTACATGAATAGATGCTCTCTGCTTCTAGTGAACAGAGTGTGGTAGAAAGGTTTGCTTCTTGGTTGAGCTGATTGGAACTCCACTCACATTTTCTCCCAGCAGCATGTCCCTATGGGAGGTAGGTTTCCAAGCCTTTCCGTAGCGGAGTTTGTCTGCCTTGAGATGGAGCTGAGTCACTGTAACACCAAGCTGACTTAGATTCCAGGCATAAGGGAGAGCTGGAAAAATTTTCTTCATCCAAGGAAAGCCATTTTCACTCCTCTGCTGTCTGACTTTACTGTCCTCTCTCACTGCATTATCTCCCATCCAAATACCCAGGCCTGGCCAGGCGCAGTGGCTCACACTTGTAATTCTAGCACTTTGGGAGGCCTAGGCAGGTGGATCACCTAAGGTCAGGAATTTGAGACCAGCCTGGCCAACATGGTGAGACCCCGTCTCTACTAAAAATACAAAAATCAGCTGGGTATGGTGGTACGCGCCTATAGTCCCAGCTACTGGGGAGGCTGAGGCAGGAAAATTGGCAGAGGTTGCAGTGAGCTGCGATCCTGCCACTGCACTCCAGCCTGGGCAACAGAGCAAGAGTCTGTCTCAAAAACCAACAACAACAACAACAAAAACCCCAGGCCTATGTTCCTACCAAATTCTCCACTTGTCTTCTTTCTCCAGTCAAAAATGCTGTTCCTTCTTGGCTAGGATTTAGAAGGAAGGTGGTTGTGATTTATACTAACGTGTGAATGACATTTGGAGGAGCCAGAGGTCTAAGGCAGCACGCTCCAGGCTCTGTGAATCTGTTTCACCACAACAGTTTGTGCAAGTTGTGTTTTCTGCCAGTGCTTTCATCTGTAAATGGCATAGCTGCTCTTTGGAGAAGATTTGAGACCAAGCTGGATCTCAGCTGTAGACATAGGCCACAGCTTAAACATTGGCTTAAACATTGGCTGGAATACCTGTCTCTGCTACCCTGAGCATCAGAGCTGTATTTCACTCTGAGAATGTTTGGTGGGAAACTAAAATGTCATTCCCAAAAACTATACCAAAAAGCAATTTATCTGTTTCATTTTGAGATTTGAAGACCTACCAAGAAGCCTCACTGTTCTACTGAGCCAGGTCTTCCAACGTCAGTGCCACAGCGTCTAGACGACCTTTAGGAGAGAGAGTCTTTCAGCTTTGCAACAGATATTTAATGATTTATTAAAATTATGCCTGGGAGGGTTAGGCGTGGTGGCTCACGCCTGTAATCCTAGCACTTTGGGAGGCCAAGGCAGGCAAATCATGAAGCCAGGAGCTCGAGACCATCCTGGCTAACACGGTGAAACCCTATCTCTACTAAAAACACAAAAAATTAGCTGGGTGTGGTGGCGCGCACCTGTAGTCCCAGCTACTCAGGAGGCTGAGGCAGGAGAATAGCTTGAACCCAGGAGGCGGAGGTTGCAGTGAGCCAAGATCATGCCCCTGCATTCCAGCCTGGGTGACAAAGCTAGACTCCATCTAAAATATGTATATATATATATATATATGCCTGGGAGATTACAGAGGGAATCCAGTTGAATAGTCTAGTACTTCTGCCCACAAAGAGCCAACACAGGTGGGGAGACGGGCCAGCAGAGTCTAAGACCCTGAAGAGCGGTGCAGGAGTGGAGAAACCTGGTGTTCCCCTGTGCTGGTATCATAGCAGCACCCACAGGTTCTGTGTCACCTTGAGCAAGTTACTTAACTTTCAGCCTCAGTTTCCCTAACTGCCAACTGGCTATAGTAACAGTCCAAGCCCTCAGAGGGCAATTTCGAGAGTTCACGAACCAGTGCACCTTAAACACGTAGCCTGATGTCATCGTTTAAACATTAGCTATTGTTAGTGCTGAGAAACGTCACCAAGCTGTGCCCATTGTCTGCTGGGCAGATCACACAGCTAGGAAGTGGTGTCAAAGCCAAGAAGAAGCAGATATGTTGTAGGTCTGGGAAGGCCATCAAGGGGATGTTTGGTTGGACCTGGCCAGAAGAATGGGAAGAGAGAGGTTCTAAGAGTTTGACAGGCATGGAGTTAGTAATGGACTAAATTCTCCAGGGAACCCACCATTAGCCTTTTGTTATAAAGATTCAGAAGTGTAAATAATTAGATTTAAGAGCAGCCCGGGGGATACATTTCAGAGGACTCAGAGAGGGAGAGAGAAATTGGGTCTGTGAGGGTAATGTGAAAGATATCAATATAGTTGTCCAGAAAGGAAGTTTCTTAGGCAGACGAATTACAGACCCCAGGGTGGCTTCCTTTGATGGTTGACATGGCGTTCCTAGATGGCCACATACACAGGATTAGGCTTTTGAGCCTGCGTGAGGAAGACAACATGTTTTCTCATTATGTGCCAGGGGAAAGACATGTACCTGATCCTGGAGAACGACATGCTCAGCCTGGTGGACCCCATGGACCGCAGCGTGCTGCACTCTCAGCCCATCGTGAGCATCCGCGTGTGGGGCGTGGGCCGCGACAACGGCCGGTGAGTGTCTGCGCGGGGCAGTCCGGGTCACCTCGCCTGTGTCCCTGTTCTAGCTGAACGCCAAAGCACGGTCTCGCGGCATTTCACCGAATACAAAACTCGTGTAGCTTCTGTATAGAAATGTAAAAAATGAAAGCGTGTCTCTACTTCCCTGCCTTTTAAAGCCTCCAAGCTGCTTCCTTTCCTGGTTTCTGTATCTCAGATCTCTTGTCTACTCAACTCTGATCCTGATCCTGCTTTCTAGTTCTGCATGTGCCTCCTCCCGACCCTCCTCATTCAACCAGGTTTCCAGCCCAGTCCATCTGAAGCCTTTTCCCCCCTCCTCTCTGCAGTCTTTTTAAAATTAATTCCATTTCATTCAGTTGAGTCTTGGCCATTTTGGAGGCCCTCCCGCTGCTGTTTTCTTCATCAGGGGCTTACTTGAAGGGGGATGTGATACAGCCTTTCATCATGAGCCTCAGGTCATTGAATCATGATTATCAGGAATTTCCGGGGTTTGGGATTGGCTAAATTTTTTTAACACTTGAAATGTCTGCTCATATAAAGATTCCATTTGATGTATATTTTTCTGAAATGCTACTGAGAACGTGTTACTTGTAAGAAATGCATCTTTGATGTGTTACGAATTTTCTGTCCTCCAGGATGACTGGAAACAAGGAGTTGTGATTTTCAAGTGTATATTTTAACTAATAAAGAAGCAGGATCACAGGCTTTATGCTCAGAGACGATTGTTAAGTGATTGGTCACTTAAATGCGGTTAATTCTTAAATTATAGTCAATCTTTGGCAATTCCCAAGGTACTAGAGCATCTCCTAGCATTTAGGGACGAACTGTAGAATGATAGCTCATTATTGTTTTGTTGAAAATGGACAAGAGCATTGTAAAAGAGGATAAAAATCCCAGACAACATAAAGTTGGCTTTCCTGAGGTTATGGTTCCATTTCGGAACATTCTGCTTTTTTATTGCGTCACGTGGTCCTCTCTAATGGGGTTGCAGTCTACTTTGGCTTATCACAGCCATTGTCAACCAACGCTGGGCATTAGTGCATTTCATTCAGTTCCAAGTCCTAAATCAGAATGGAAGGATTATGGCAAGTATTCATCGGTGAAAGAATAAGCATTTGTGCTGGAACCAGACATGAGAAATGGTCTGCAAAAGAGAGAGCTGAAGTATCTTCTCACTGCCGATTGGATAAACCTCCCTGGGAGCACAGTCGCATCTTTGAGCTTTTGTAACGGAGTGATGAATGATGACAGCTGGGCCAGGTGCTTTGGGAGGATGGGTAGATGGATTATGTGCGCACACCTGTCACTCGCTTGCCAGAGCCGTAGCACTGGAGAGATGCATTGACATGAATTGCTTAATTTTACAAGGAAGCTCTCTGGTGATATTTGGTCATCGTTAAAAGCATTTCGCTTTGGTGGAAGGCTGTGGGTCTAAGATGCTTGAGCGTTTCCTGGTTCCTTTCCTCCAAGTTTGTTTTTAAGGCAGGAACTAGGGTGTGGAGCTCATTACATACGTGTACAAACAGATGAGCATTTTCTTTTCTTTTTTTTTATGATTCACATTTTACACTTCAATACAAATTTCAGAACATGAAAGTATATTTTCTATTGTTCAAATGCACATTTTATCTGAAACACAATATTTATAAAACAGCTCCTGCAACAAAGCCAACATTATTAAAAGAGTTAAATTATTTATTTAAAAAATTTTTTTAGAAACAGGGTCCTGCTCCGTTGCCCAGATTGTAGTGCAGTGATATGATCATAGCTCACTGTAACATCAAATTCTTAGGCTCAAGTGATCCTCCTGCCTCAGCCTGTCAAACAGCTGGCACTACAGGCATGTACACCATGCCAGGCTTGTTTTTTAAATAGAGACAAGGTGTCATTATCCTGCCCAGGCTGGTCTTGAATGCCTGGCCTCAAGTGATCCTTCTTCCTCAGCCTCCCAAAATGTTGGTATTACAGGCATGAGCTACCACGTCTGGCCAAAATTAATTTTAATGGCTGTAGTGGAGCCAATTTTCCTCATTATGTAACTGCAGGGAATTAGCACACTCTTATGGTTCGGTATTGATAAGTACATACTGTATATAAATTCAGGCAAACATCCACATCCAAACATTCAAACATCCAAGATGTTAGACTGACTTTTGATTTCAATCTAAAATTTTTGAAAATAAATTAAAAAATGCCCTCCAAACTACTGGTAACACACTCCTTTACGGTTTGACACAGCAGGTTCCAGGAATTAGAGTTTTCTGTGTTTCCTCAAATCTTTCTCTCGGGATAGCATCAATCATCTTCTTTCTCAATATAGGTCTTTGCATTAACCCGTGCCATCTGCCTGGCTCAACACCTGTCTCTGGCTGACGTTACAGTTTCTTCGTTGTTCCGCTTTGCAGACTTGCTCACTGCCTCGGTGGTCCCTCTTGTTCTTTGCGCTTCTCTTGCCTTTCCTCTGTGAGTCTGTGTTTTGCTCCCAGTGATAGTTCAGAATTAGAGAGTTTCTCCTGATTTCTTTCTTTGTCCTTTGCCATGTTTCTCATTTTGTTGGATCTTTCTTGGTCAAGAAATTTATCCTTTGCCCTAGAATTTGGGCTGCTTTCCTTTCTGTCTCGATGTCTTTCTAAAGACTGAATACTTACTTCTCCCTTTTCTCTATCTCAGTATTTATCATTATTTTCATATCTTTTCTTCCTTCCTTTCATATGTTCTTCCTTAGCTGTGGTTTTTCTCTTCCTTCTCTCCTTTCTCATGATGTCGGTTCTGATCATGTTGTTGTCTCTTTCTTGTTCTCTTTGGGAATATCTCTCCCTGCCTTTCTCCCTTTTCCATTCTCTGTCACTTCTTTCTCTTTGGTCCCTTGTCCTTGGTTTATCTTCCTGTTCATGCTTCTTCCAGTGGGAATCTCTATGACTGGCATCTCTGTGCCTGTGAGAATCTCTTTCTTTCCGGTAATCACGGTCAGTGTCATGGTTCTCCTGGCCTCTGGACTGCTTCTGCTGGTGCTGATCTTCTCTTCTCTCATGTCCTCTCGATGTTCGTGATCCTTTTGTGTGGTGTCTGGCACCATGCCCTCTTTCTTCACTCGGCAACCGAGAGTGGTTTTGATTCCTGTGGTGCTTGGAGTCATTCTCAGGGGTCTCTATGATCTTTTTTCTTCTGCAATTCTCTCTAGTTTCTTCTTTTTCATCATCCTCGCTGCTCTTAGCATCAGTCACTGTCTGCATCTGGGTTTTCCTCTGCTTTCACATCAGCTTGAAGAATGTATTTCTCTTGTGGTATTCTGTTTTCTGAACTTACTTCGTTGGAGTAACCCCTTGATTTCTCTTCCTTTATGCCAGATCTGGCTTCACGAAAGCTGCATTTAGGTATTTCCTCTTCACCAACTGCTTGATTTAATAGATGCCTGTAAAATCCACTGAGATCTTTCTGCTTCCACTGAGATCTAAACACGCTTCCAGTGCAGCAACTGTCTTTCTCTTTCTTCTCCTTCAGCTCTCTCTTGCAGTTTTTTCTTATATGCAGATGTCACAAATGCCTCTTTATCATCAAACTCTGCCTTTTCCATTTCTTGTTCTCTCTGTATTTTCTTCTCCATTCTTTTTTCCTGTTCCTTTTTTCTGATCTCAACTGCTTTTAGCAAGTTGTGAATATACTTGGGCTTTCGGTCTTTCCCCAAAAGCGATTTGGGATTATTTTCCTCCTTTTTTTTCTGCATTTCATCATAAATACTGTCATATTCACATACAGTAGAATCTTCTGCAAGGGCCTTCTGGATTTCCAGTTTGGTCTGTTTCATGGCCTTCTCCTTAACAGCTTCCCTCTGAAGGCTTTCACTCGCGGAGGTCTTATCATCATCATCAGAATCATTCCCAAACACTGAAGGTTTTTGCAAAACAGGGTGCAACTGCTGTGTTTTCTTTGGCAAAATAAGCGCATACGGCCTGCCCGGAATGGCCATCTTGCTCCCGTGTCCTGAGCTTTTTCTTAGGGTCAGATTGTCAGTGGATTGTACTGATGAGGTTTTCAGGTCACGCTGACTCTTTTAAAATGAGGCCAAATGCTACATGTCTGGAAGGAAGCAAATGATTCAAACTCCAGTTGACAAAATTATTCAAGTTCTCTGAGCCTCGGTTCTCTCATCTGTGAAGTGAGGATCATAATAAGGACCACAGCACGTATGTATATGTGCACGTGGTGTCTGCCGTGATCGGTCCAGTGGTGGGGATGTGACAGATGCTTCGGGAATGTTAGCCCTTGATTTTTAAACATTCGCTAGCAGATGCAGCTAATGACATGGCTTCCTTTTAAAGACAGTGGGGGTCGGAGAGGAGTCAGACTTCGGGAAGACTTGAAGTACGTTTGATCATGTGATCTAGAGGATGAGAGTCTGTTCCAGACCCTGATGAGTTCAGTTGTCCTACAAAGCAAGAGCTTCCTGCTCCCACACCCTGATGAAATCAGTGTGAATTAGGTTTCATTGCCTTGGTTATGTTTTTGAAACATGGGCTGTATTACTCAGGTTTTTAGAAAACTTCTTATTCTCACCCAGTGTTAGCAGGCGATTGTAATTTAGAAATACACTCAAGGTTCCACATAGGCTAGGAGGACCTCAGCAAGATCTTGGGGTCGTGGGTGCCTTCAGCTGGATTGGCATGGAAGCGGTAAATTTTTAAAGTGTGTTTGCCAGTGAAAGGCTCTATTTCTCCCCATTGGTTCCCTGAGTTTCCATTCCCCGGAAGAAGGGGCCTTTGTACTCCTGCTTTTTTCATTTTCCTTTGCTTTTGATTCCTTTTTTTTTTTTTTCCTTAACAGCAATTTATAAGAGCAAATTCAATTTGTAATGCTGCAAAGGAAAGGGATTTTCACTTTGCATGAATAAAACATAAAAGTGTTTCATTTTGCTTGCGAAAAATGAGCCCATTTTGCATTCTCTTTTTTAACTTAACTTGCTGAGAAAGTAGAATCTCTTCGGGGATTTCTCGATGTGGTTAAAATGAATAAGAGAAGTATGTATTATACCAGACGTAAAGGGCGCAAAATCTTGCTGCAAACCCAGAGTGCTTCCCTGAGCCACGTCCTTTCAGAAATTATCAAAGTATTTTGGATGTCACATTTTCTTAAGGCTTTCAAGTAGCTTTGATTTGCTTTGAAGAAATTCCATAGGGAATGGGTTTTCTTTGCATGAGGAAGTGATCGGCTATGGTACCCTCGCTGCGCCCCAGGGTTGAGTTGCAGAGATCTCTTATTATGAACAGCACGAGGAGTTGAGTCACATCAGACCCTGGTCTTCTGTGGGGTTTTGGTTGTCTTCTTTGCTCGTCTTCTTCAGAGCCATGTCTGTCTTTATTACGGTGTTTCTTGGGGCCCATTTGCGTTACTGCCTGGCAGAGTGGGGGCTGCTTCCTTTTTCTTGGCCATAGCAGACTTGTGTTCCTTTTGATCAGTGAGATAAATGTCACGGCCCCTAGATATGGAGGCTGGGGCAAGGGGTTTCATGAGCTTTGTCTTTCTAATCCAGTGCAGCCCCAGGAGCACCAGGTTGGCCTGCTTTGCTTCCGCCCACAGTGCAAAGGAGGGCGTATGCAGGTGTGTGTGCTCTGGGCCTTAGAGCTGGCATTTCTGCCCTTGGCGACTGAGGCCAGTGACCGGAATGCCCCCTCTTGTCTCTGTGGGTCTGCCAGGCTACTGTCCTAAGGGTGGGTTGAGACGGATGTCCCCACCCATTTTCAGGGACCTGTGCTTCACTTCTGGCCTCAGTGTTCCTCTTATTCACTCAGACCCTGGCGAGTACCTTCCTCCTTATTCTTTTTCGGAAGTACCAAAACCAAGCAAACATCATTTCTTTTTTTTTTTTCTTTTTGAGATGGAGTTTCGCTCTTATTGCCCAGGCTGGAGTGCAGTAGTGCAATCTTAGTTCACTGCAACCTCTGCCTCCCAGATTCAAGTGATTTTCCTGCCTCAGCCTCCTGAGTAACTGGGACTATAGGCACCTGCTACCACACCGGCTAATTTTTTGTATTTTTAGTAGAGACAGGGTTTCACCGTGTTGGCCAGGCTGGTCTCGAACTTCTGACCTCAGGTGATCTACATGCCTCAGCCTCCCAAAGTGCTGGATTACAGGCGTGAGCCACCGCACCCGGCCCAGATGTAATTTCTGAACACAGAGAACCTGGAACAGGGACTCCCCTTTTGCCTTGTGGTTGATACAGGCTCATCTTCTGGGTAGGGGCACAGAGATCCTGTGTACTCGCCAATAAGCCCTAGAGTCTGCCAATTTCATCCATTTCCCACAAGAAAGGAAAATGGATATTGACAGAGGGCTCCAGACCCCATAAATGGGATTTTCCCGAGATGCTTCTCTATCAATATACCATGAGGATTAATCAGGTAAGATGTTATTTGTTTTTCCTTGAGAAAAGCAAAAAGATTCTACAATCACTTGGTAAACTGAGTTAAACAAAGTACACTGGGCCCTCTCAGAGGTTTTCCTATGCTGAGATGCACTAGGACTCTGCAAGAAAGCGTTTCCCAGGCTTGGCGGGAACCCTTTCCTCAGTGGAAACACAATCACATGGAACACACTTCAGGAAATACTGCTCTGGTTAGCAAACTCATTCATTTAAATTAGTGGCAACACTAAACTGCTGTTTTCTATTATTAAGAAAAAATTGGAATTTCTTTTAATAAATATTATAAGTGGAGACCCCATTGGGCCTGCTCTAATGAAGATAAAATTCCTTCATAATGAATAGTGGCTCTCCCATCAAAACTCAAAGAATCAACTTAGATGCACGAAGAACAGCAAAGTGAGACTTTTTAATAACGGTCTTGCAAAATCAGGTGTCTGGTGAGCAGGCACACCCAGGACAGTCAGAGCAGGTAATTGATCTCCTGGCACCAGTCCCTCTCCCAGTTCCTCACTGGCTGAGTACTGTGGGATTACAGTCTTCCTGGACGTTGCTTAAGTTTCATTAGCCCCCTTATAAGGTTATACCCCATTCCCTTCCCCTGTTAAGTTTTGATTTTCCAATAATGAAACTTTCTTCCCTTTAATGGGCTGACCCCTCCTCTACATTCTGTTCACTTCTTGTGACTTTCTAGGTATATGAGCCATGTGGTTTGTTACATTTGCAGGCTGGCTGCCAGAACTTAAGATTCATCGTGCCCTAAAAATGAACCATTTAAAATGTTTCCTCACACAACCTTCAACAGCCATGATGTGTACAGTTGCTTTTGAAACAGTCTTTCTTACTCAGGTTAGATGCTGACCTTGTGATGTTGCTTATGCTCACAGACTGTATACCCAAACTTCTCCTCCAAGAAGCTATTTAATACCTGTCTTTTCTGATTTTGATGAATAGCTTTTAATAAAGTCTTTCTGTGTCATAGATTACTTACAGATTTCCAAATAAAGTTATCTTTGACTTGATTCTTTTGTCTGATTATGACCTAAGGAAATTTTGTCTAAAGAATATGGTCTCCATTATACCAATTTTTTTTTCATATTCTAAGATATTCTCAGGTGCTTTTATCCACCAAGACCCTGGCTCAGGTTGTTTTATTTATTTTTATTTTTAGAGGCAGGGTCTTGCTCTGTTGCCCAGGCTGGAGTGCAGTGGTGTGATCTTCACTGACTGCAGCCTCCAAATTCTTGGGCTCAAATGATCCTCCTGCCTCAGCCTCCTGAGTAGCTGTGTCTACAGGTGTTTATTATTATTATTATTATTTATTTTGTTTTGTAGATATGGGGGTCTCACTTTGTTGCCCAGGCTGGTCTGGAACTCCTGACTTCAAGCAATCCTTCCACTTTGGCCTCCCAAAGTGCTGTGCCTGGCTAGGTTGCTTTAGAAAAGGCTTTCGCCACATCTAATTTATCTTCTCGTTTTCAGATCAGTGTTGTTTTACTGCTTTGTTTTGACTTCTTTCGAAAACACTGCTTAATTTTTGGGAGGAGTTCAGGGACCCTGAGGAACACTGGGATTAATTATTTAGAATATGCAAAACTTTGACTCATAGGTTTTTAGATTTCTAAGGTGGTTTAGTAGTCAGTATCTTTCAGTTTCTTTATTTTAAAGGTTAGGAAACTGTAGACAGAAGAGTGTGATTACCTTAGATAACCCATGTAGTTTGTGGCAGAGCAAAAAACACAACCCAGGTATTTTTGCCAGCCCAAATAGGAAGCTACTCTATTAATCTTGACAAGAGATGGTGGTGCATGGTCTAAATGTCCCGGGGTTGCAGGAGAGGAGAGGCTGGGTCAGATGTGTCCTAAATACTATGCTAGAGAGCAGCAGGACACGGAAGTCTATGGCGTGGTCCCTATCCTTACAGCCTGGCTTCTTAATTGAGGAGATAAGACCACGTGAATGAATGGAAAGCAGAGTTGGACAAACCATGTTTCTGAGGCCTGTTTTGGTGTGGTCCATGAGCTGAGAATGGTTTTCACATTTTCAAAGCATTGTTGTAAGAAAGAGAATGGAGGACCCAGGTATGGGAACTCAGCACAGCCCAGCTCTTCGCAGAAAGAACATTTGAGTAATAACATATTCAGAATGGAATGAGGCGGTCTTTGAAGCTGCTGTATGTAGTAAGTCATTGTATACAGAGTGAATTCTTTTTTGGCAGTCTCTATTTCCTTTCCTAGTTGTGTCTTCTACTAGCAGCATTTGGGGGTACCTGAAAGCACTGCCCAGCCCTGCTACTGTTCCTTAGAGGTAAGCCTAAGTAAGTTTATTTTTTCTTTTTTCAGCTGGAGTTTCACTCTGTTGCCCAGGCTGGAGTGCAGTGGCATGATCTCGGCTCACTGCAACCTCCCCCTCCCAGGTTCAAGCGATTCTCTTGCCTCGGCCTCCCAAGTAGCTGGGATTATAGGCACATGCCACCATGCCCAGCTAATTTTTGTATTTTTAGTAGAGACAGGGTTTCACCATGTTGATCAGGCTGGCTTGAACTCCTGACCTCAGGTGCTCCACCCGCCTTGGCCTCCCAAAGTGCCTGGGCTTACAGGTGTGAGCCACTGCACCTGGTCTTTCTTTTTTTCTTTCTTTTTTTTTTTTAAAAAAAGGATGAGGTCTTGCTCTGTTACTCAGGCTAGAGTGCAGTGATGTGATCATAGCTCATTGCAGCCTTGAACTCCTTGGGCGCAGGTGATCCTCCCACCTCGGCCTTGTGTGTATTGTGATGGGTACAGGCCAGCCTGCCGCCACAAGTACTCTGCAGTCCACTGGCTTCAGTGCCAGAGGTTAGTTCTCATGCCGTAGCTGCAGTTGGCACCTCTGCCTGGCAGAACAGCTCTGTGGCAGGGGCTCAGGCTCCTTCCAGGTTGTTGCTCTGCCATCCCTCAGTTGCCATCCTGGCCAGGCTAAGTGACTTGTCTCCAAATTGAAGACACCTGGAACTTGGGTACCACATGTACACTCACGTTCCGCTCACACCCCACTGGCCACACTCAGCTTGCAGCTAGGACCCTGGGAACTACAGTCTAGTTGCACAGACATTCGCCAAGTTAAAACTCAACCACCAAAAAAGAGGTTTAACAGCTAATGTTCTGACGCAGTGTGAAAACCAATCACAAGTTTCTCACCGCCACGGCCTGTTACTTCCTGTACTAGTGTCATTTAGCAGCTGTCCCTCTGCTCCAATCCCACACTTTGTGATGCTGGGGCTGAGACTCTGCAAACCACGCCCCTGCTTCTCTCGTCTGCTCCCTGTTAGACTCTGACGACTGCAGCACTCGAAGGAGAATGGCCAGGTGCAGGAGGAGGAAGGAACTTGTTTCTTCCTTTGCTTCCTGTTTCTCTGAGCAGCATCCTAGAAACACATCTTTATCCCAGTTGCATCGGTTCCTAATCCAGTTTGCAGTTTTTCCAACTTCACAGAAATGCAGAACTAGCTTTATCACACGCCATCTTCAGAGATTTCCAGCACAACCAGCAGGCAAGCCCTCTTTTTCGGTCTGGGTCCTGGCCCTGGGGTCCCTCCTTCAAGCCTAGGGGCACCACCAGCAGCCAACAATGCCTCTTCCTCTGCAGTCAGAGGTTTTGCTCCAGGAGGCACCTCTGTGTAGCGTCTGTGTTTTAATGATGGCAACCTCTCTCCTCTATTCCCTCAACCCTGCAGGTCAGAGCCCGCACTCTTGCAGATGTAACCTCCATGGTGGCTTTCTCAGGATCCCCTTTTGCCACTGTAGTTACTAGTTAAAATTCTTCATGTGCTAATCTCCATTCAAGTGACCCGGTCCTCTTCCTGATTGACGTTTAAGATTGAATAGCACTGACTAAAGGAGACAGCCACTCACACAGTGCAGTGGGTCTGTCCACCATATGGAGGGCGGTCAGAAAGCTTTTCTGAGCAAGCCAGTGCAGTTCTTCTTTCTGTTTAACTAAACCATGCTGCAGGTGACACCGCAGCCCTTGTGCCAAGGAGACTTCCTTTCTAAATTGGTAGAAATTGTCCATAATAAAGGGCAGTGTTTTAAGTGACAGTGAGTTAGAAATAGTGGGTCTTGGCTGGGTACAGTGGCTCACACCTGTAATCCTAGCACTTTGGGAGGCAGAGGCAGGTGGATCACTTGAGGTCAGGAGTTCGAGACCAGCCTGGCCAACATGGTGAAACCCATCTCTACCAAAAATACAAAAATTAACCAGGTATGATAGTGCACACCTGTAATCCCAGCTACTTAGGAGGCTGAGGGAGGAGAATCGCCTGAACCTGGGAGGCGGAGGTTGCAGTGAGCCAAGATTGGACCACTGCACTCCAGCCTGGGTGACAGAGTGAGACTCTGTATCAAAAAAAAACAAGAAAAGAAAAGAAAGGAATAATGGATCTCTTGTTTTTGAGCCAATCTGAAAGTTCTCTGTTTTTCTTGGTCATTGTTTCTTTTCCTAGGAATGATTAGGTGGGGTCTCAGTATGGGAGAAGTAGAGTTTCCTGATGACATCTAGTAGGGGATTCTTTGAGCCAGACAGTAATGAAAGATTGATGGAATTCCAAGATCTGCTGATGAAAGTTTAATCTATCTATGTGCTGTCTTGCCTCAGGGAGAAAAGTCTTTGGGGAGAAGCAGTAATTCTCTCCCTACACTACAGTATTGTCTTGACCTCTAGAGTTAATTTCTTTTTAATGCAGCTCCGTGATAAGCAGAGGCATCAGGATTTCCTTGACCGTTTTGCTGACTTACACTGTGGTTCTATTTTATCTCTTTAAAAGTGGCTTCCCTGCCTTCCATTAATCATGATGGGATGCTTGCGATGCTTTCAGCACAGAATAACCTTTAAGGAAAGACATTGTAAGTGATTGTCCAAGAACAGTTTCCCTTAGAGGAAAGTGGGAGGGCATTTTCATACAGATTGTTCATGGTGGTACTGTCCCTGTTCATGAATATACGAAGATGACAGTTTCTCCTGAGAAGTACGCCATCCATTTTGGTAACCCCAGTTAATTGCATAGTTCAGGATTTCTTGTGAGCATGTTTCAGCAGCAGACAGTGAAGTGTGCGGGCTTGAGGCTGTTGTGTCAAGAGAGAGCAGAAAAGTCTGATGGTGATCCCTGAACAGCTTCCATCTTGCACTTCCCCTGAGTCCTGAGCCAGACAAAGGATGGGCCTTTCTGGATGCAGTGGGAGGGAGATCAATCATGGTTGATTCTCTGTGTCCATCCTCAAAGTACCGTGATCTTCTTCAAATACTTGGTGCATTCCAGGAAAAGAAGTCATTTGTGTAGAGAAACAGCCTAACAACGCACATAAATGTGGATGAGTGTCTTTGAGAACAGAGAAAGCCATAACCATTATAACCCAGAACTTATGCAGATGTTCAATACATGGTTAAGTGCTCGAAGAATTGCTAAAAGCCTCGTATTGTTGCAAAGGAATGTGCAGTCACTGCTTTTCCTACATGAATTGTCACCTGGAACCATTTTACTCAAATGTCATCCTCCTGAGATTTTTGGTTTCCTGGGGAGTCCAGTGACTTTGAACGTAAAGCGGCACAGTTCGTCACTGGGGAAGAAGAATTTGAGAACATCAGCTTGAAAGCCTGAACTCAAAGAGTCTCACTGTGTATAATTATGTCAAGGTTTTTTGGGTTTTTGGTGATTTAAATTTTTTATTTATGTAATTTTTTTTTTTTTTTTTTTTTTTTTTTGAGATGGAGTCTCTTTCTGTCACTCAGGCTGGAGTGTAGTGGCGTGATCTTGGTTCGCTGCAGGCTTCGCCTCCCAGGTTCAAGTGATTCTCCTGCCTCAGCCTCCAGAGTAACTGGGATTACAGGCACGTGCCATCATGCCTAGCTAATTTTTTGTATTTTTAGTAGAGACAGGGTTTCACCATGTTAGCCAGGATGGTCTTGATCTCCTCACCTCGTGATCTGCCCACCTCAGCCTCCCAAAGTGCTGAGATCACAGGCCTGAGACACCGTGCCTGGCCTGTGTCAAGTTTTTGAGAGCTAGAGAAGGTCAAGAGAAGGAATACTGGAGTAGGAATCTCACCACTTGCAGTGTAATTGTGATTCTTCCCTTGCACTGATGTTAGGGGCACTCTGTGTCCCACTCTCTCCATCCGCAGTGGAGATCATCATTGAGGTAGCAGAAATATGGAGGTGCTTTCATGCAAGGGTCATAAGAGCCATTGTTCCCAGTGGCACTCTTTTTATTAACATGGTAATAGTTCCTTGAAATATTGTCCTGGGTCAGCTGGGCACGGTGGCTCACGCCTGTGATTCTAGCGCTTTGGGAAGTGGAGGCGGTCAGATCACCTGAGGTCAGGAGTTCGAGACCAGCCTGGCCAGCATGGCAAAACCCTGTCCCTACTAAAAATACAAAAGGGCGTGGTAGCATATGCCTGTAATCCTAGCTACAGAGGCTGGAGAATCACTTGAACCCAGGAGGCAGAGGTTGCAGTGAGCCGAGATTATGCCATTGCACTCTAGCCTGGGTGACAGAGTGAGACTTCGTCTCAAAAAAAAGAAAAAAGAAAAAAAGAAAGAAAAATTACTGTCCTGGGTCAACCATAACATAGTATTGAAAATAAGGAGAAATTTGACGTGAGACCTTAGTATTATTGTCTTTTACTTTTAATATCTAGAAATTATCTCTGGTTCATAGTGACTAACAATTTGGTGACTCTTCATAGAGTTCTCTGGAGCTATTCGATGCTGTCGTTCAAAGGCTAAAATTGTTGTTTAGCGCCCCCCAAAATGGCTTTGTATTTTTCTAACGTCAGAATTGGTGTTCAGTATCAGAGCTATAAACTTAAGCCTTGGAGTGGATTGTGTTTGAAGGAGTTATTTTTTAATAGAGAAAAATGAGAATGTATGAAAATTATCCTGTCACGGATTTTCAGCCAGCCTTGAGCCCTTGGGTGGACTGAAAAATTCTTGGTCGCTTGGGTGCGAAGGCTTCATGCTGCTGTCTTACGTGAGTCCACGTGAGGCTGCCCCAGTTTCCCGCTGGGACTCATGTTCTGGTCTCCTCCTGCTCACTGGCTTCTCCCTTTAGATAAGAAGACAGTAGAGTTCTGTTCCCTGAAGTCCCTTGGAGCAGCGTACATTTTGGGTCAGGCACTGTGTCCCATGTTTCTTTGTTATCACTTCAGCTGGGAATCCTCTTCTTCTAGGCTATTCCCCAAAGAGTGGCCTAGGGACGTGCTTCTTTGAAAAGAGAAGACAAGAAAGAAAATCAAAGACAAGAATTAGGAAATTGAACCCAGAGTCCTCAAGCAAGAACCCAGTTTCCAAGAGTAAAAATGTCTTGGGAGCAGAATCATGCAGGCGCGGTCATGGCAGCCAGAGGACGGAAACACGGAATCAGACGTGGGGCCAAAGAAAAAGAAGAGAGCCAGAGAGCTGACTTAAAATGAAAGAATAAACCTCTCTAAACCCAGGAAGAATCATTGAGGCTATAAATAAAGGAACACAGAGAGGGTGACAGACGGGCTCTGACACCATTCACTTATCTAGAGGCGTGTGAGGGGGGAGGGGAGAGTCAGAAAAATAAAACCCAGAAAAAGTTCTCATTCAGTCAGAGATTTTACACCAGAAATACGCCAGAGAGGAAGAAACGTTTGAAAGTCCTGAGGTGGGAGAGGATGAGGTAGTGGGGGGATGACAGGGACACAGGATGAGAAGATCCAGACGGGGGTATGGCAGGGACACGGTGGATAAAGGTGGACGCTGACATGGCAAACAGCCAGGTAACGTGATGGGGAGGACAGAGCCAAGCAGACACAGGCACCTTTCTCTCTGCAGGCAATACATTCGAGAAGCTTCTAATTGCGTCTCTTTTTTGGGGGAGGGGAGTGTTTGAAAAGGAGTTTTGCTCTGTTGCCCAGGCTGGATTACAGTGGCAAGATCTTGGCTCACTACAACCTCCACTTCCCAGGTTCAAGCAATTCTCCTGCCTCAGCCTCCTGAGTAGCTGGGATTACAGACATGCGCCACCACACTGGCAAATTTTTGTATTTTTAGTAGAGACAAGGTTTTGCTATGTTGGCCAGGCTGGTCTTGAACTCCTGGCCTCAAGTGATCTGCCTGCCTCGGCCTTCCAAAGTGCTGGGATTACAAGCATGAGCCACTGCCCCGGCCTGATTGCCTGATTGCTTCTCTAATGCTCAGTCACCCACCCTGTCTTGCCAAGTCTGCCCCTTTAGGAAAATGCTCCAGCTGCATTTCCAAGGGCTACTTGTTCTCTGCACAGAGCACCCTGTCTCACTGGAGAGCCATTTTCAGGCAGGACTCACGAGCCCCATCCCTGTACCCTGAGCAGCCCTGCCCAGCGTGTGGCAAGTCATGATAAGAGTTAAGAGTCACTTTGGCCCTGGACAGTAGTTAATGACGCATCGTGACTCCTGCATCTCTGATTCCTAAATCCTTCCTTGCCTCCTCCTGAAAAGAGAGCTCCTGAGCATAAATTTGTTGGAGACAACGACAGAAAACCGTAAGGCTCAGTCTTCAACTCAGCAGAATCAAATGTGTCTATGTGGTCCTAAAACCAGGTCTCTCCCAACAGGTGAACTAAACAGGGCACAGCAGGATGTTTGCAGGAATTTTATATATAGCACCAATTAAGGCATCAATCTCATTTTTCAAAGAGTTCACCTTCTTTGATTACCAAATCTGTGAAATAGAGATTTAGTTCAAATTGAAAGTCAGATCCCCTCTGACCCTGGCCCTTAGCACCCCACCCCCACATGACCTGCCTTTATACAGACCTAGAATGAGGATGGAACAAAGATGAGAGGGGACAAGTCATTCCTAGGTCCGTAAGTAGCATCTGAGCTCCGAAGAATTGAGTTGTCTTTTGAGAGAAGCCTCTTTCCTAAACATGCCATGAGGTTACAAATAGTGGGTATGGCCCAAACTTGGCTAACTTAGGCAAGGCCACCTTTACTCTCAGATGTGTAACAACTACCTACTGGGATGCCAAGACAAATCTGTTATACTTTATGTGGCCAAGACAGAGATTATTATCTTGAAACATCCACATTCCTGATCCTATTTTCAAAGCCATTCTTTCTGTTCGTTCTCCTGTGTTCTCCACGTATTCACTGATGTCGGCATGTATTCATCCACTGGACTTATGCTGAGCCACTGTGGTTAGTGGCTCGGCCATCTAGTCAGCCACACAGGTCAGCAGTGTGGGAGCCCCCGACCCTGCTCCTGTGGGTCCTCCCCACCCACAGTGGTAGTAAGCCTTAAGGAGTCTGCCTCCTTAATACCTAGGCCAGAGTTAAAAACAGGCTGTCAGCCAGGCGTGGTGGCTCACGCCTGTGATTCTGGCACCTTGGGAGGCCGAGGCAGGCAGATCGCCTGGGGTCAGAAGTTTTAAGACCAGCCTGGGTAACATAGTGAAACCCCATCTCTACTAAAAATACAAAAAATTACCTCGGCATGGTGGCAGGCACCTGTAATCCCAGCTACTTAGGAGGCTGAGGCAGGAGGATCACTTGAACCCGGGAGGCAGAGGTTGCAGTGAGCCGAGATCGTGCCAGTGCAGGCACTCCAGCCTGGCACCTGGCGACACAGCGAGACTCTGTCTCAAAAAGATAAATAAATAAATAAAATAAAAAATTTAAAATATGCAGTGAGTGCATGCCAAAGATTTATTTAACTCATAGCTGGCTACCAACGCCAGTTCAAAGGAAACTAAGAAAGGCTGAGAATGTTCTAAACCTGATAACCAAGCCACCAAGAAGCACCTGTGCTTTCAAGAACTTGAGAAGGTTTCAAAAAACCTCGAGCCAGGAAGAATCACACACATACACAAACACACACCTACTGCTGCCTAGACACATCCTAATAAAACGGTTGAAACCAAAGGCATAACACAAATCGTGGCTAATGTTCTACTGGCAATTAAATCCTCATCTTTGGGGTCATCTTTTTTTTTTTTCCATACAGAAAGTTGCAAAAATTACTTGTAACATTAATGTTCTGCAGATTAGCAGCTACTGTCACAGAGTCTGAGCCCTAATCACTAGCAAAGTTAGACAAAATCACATTTCCCTAGAGCTGGGCTGTTCATTTCTGTGATGGCCTTGAGCCCTTGAAGTGTAGCTATTCTGAATTGAAATTGTGCTGTAAAGTGTAAAATACATGCCAGAATTCACAAACGTTGTATTAAAAAGATGTAAAATGTCTCAGAACAATTTCATATTGATTACACATTGAAATGATAGTATTTTGACATATTAGATTAAATAAAATACTAAAATTAATTTCACTTCCATTTTCCAATTGTTTAATGTGGCAACTAGAACATTTTAAATTACTTAATGTTGCTTGCATTGTATTTCTGTTGGACAGCACTGCCCTAGTGAGGTAAGGGTCCGTTAGGTATTTGCTCTGCTGTGACACTAAAAGACACACTGTCCTCCTTTTGTCTGATTTGCAAGCGTTGGTTAATTTTTCTTAACTACTTCTTATACCTGTTCCTCCACCCCTGATCTTTAATTTCCATCTGTCTCTATGTCCTCGACAATCTGCAACCAAGTGATTTTTCTGATGGGTAAAAAAACATGACATGTTCCCTGCTGCTCAGGATGGAACCGGAGCCCACGATGTGACATGTCAGGTCTCAGCCCTGCCTGCCCTCATCCCGGGCAGCACAGCTGAGCCAAGCACTTACCAGCTGCGCCCGACTGTGCCTTCACACACTTCACTAACAAAAATGTCACACAACAGTTCTGACTGGCACTGTGTGCCCTGCCCTTGATTTTTTTCTTTCCTACTCTTTTCTACTTGTTTAACTTTTAAAATGGTGTTTCTGACCACTGATGGGGCATAGTTTGAAAAACACTGATCCTGATCAAATTTTCAAAAATGTTTTTGAACTGAGCAGTCTACCAAGTTAGTAATGGGTGTTTAGAGAAAAAGAGATTCCACACTCACATAACTTTGGGAAACACTGTATGGAACATCCTACTCCCAGAGAAAGCCCCTAAAACACACAACTGTTGAAGGTTCTGAGCTGTCCTGCAGTCAACACTGGATGAGCAGAAGACACATTATTGGCTTCCTTATCAGTGAACCTTCAGAGGGCCAGCACTGCTCAGACTTGCCAGGTCAGAAAACACTGATCTAGGGATTCTGAATCATAACACTATATCAGGGCACAGGATAGCCAAGCTAGGTTTTTAGACTTTCATTTACTTAGCCCCTCACCCCCACTGACCCCCACCTTCTGTGCCTTCTCTGAAAAGTGTTGTTGTGGATTCTTATGAACAGCACTTCCACTGCATTCAGTACAGTTGTAAGTGATGATCCTATGAAGGAAATCTATGCTTCTTTGGTAATATCATCACTAAAAATGTCCTTTATATTCTTAAGTTGCCTGTGGATAAAAAACTGAAATGCAGAGATCTCTTTTAGATTTCAGTAGCTAGAAAAGATTTTCTCTCAAAGGATTTGCATGTAAGAATTTGGTTAACAGGGGAAATTGTATAGTTTATCATGTTTCCTTTTTGCTAGGAAGTTTCAAGTTAAGCCCTCAATTGCAGTAATTAAGTCAGATAGAATCATATGACATTACTGTTTTTGTGGATCAGAAATGGTTGAATGTGGTTCCAACTACTATTTAGCCTGGTTAATTTATAGAATTACTTCCTCTTTTTTGTATTTGGCTTTAAATTTTACTTTTCTAAATTTAGAACCTGTTAGAGTGTGTGCCTTTTATTGTAAGCCACTTAATTCTTTTGTGAAGGAAATCGGATATAAATGTGGATAAATAAACAGTTCAATTGTAATGCCCCATTAACCAATAGAGTGTTTGAAATACAGATTTTTCTCTGACTTCTCTATTATTCAATAATTTGGAAATGCTATGCATTCTAACACAGGAGTATTTTGAGGATTTTTCCCCCCTCTGTAAAATCCCTAAGCAGCTAAAAGAACACAAAGTTAAAATTTTATCTCTACAGCCAATTAATATTTATTGACCTATCCAAATGACACTGTGGCCTTCTCCATTAATCAGAGAATAATAGTGTCACAGAACCACCTCAGCCCTAAAGGTACTTGCTTGACAAACCAGTTTTCTCCGCCACCAGGAATCTCATTGCAAAGATTAGCAGCAATTACTAAAAACATTATAGCTAATGGATGGTGTGAAGTTTCTTACTGTTTCCCCCACAAATTCAGTGGCCTAGAGTGATTGTCTCGGCCCACTCTTGCCTAAAAGAAATGTTCTGATTCATCTCTGTACAGCTTTGAGCTTAAGACTTGCTTTGTCTTCTTCATTGCTGTAATTGAAGCTTATAAGAGACGTTATTTATTAAGAAAAATAAAACCTGATACTATTCATTAAATTCAGTAAGTCAAGGGTTGAAAATAAAGAGAAAAAAGTTTTTTAAAATAAAAGATAAGGTTTAAATATCTGTCTACACTGTACAAATTAGAGTGCTTCTTTTAAAAAAAGAGAGAGAAGGTGATACATATCTTCAGTTGTCAAATCTTGGGTCATTTCTAATCATAACATTGTTAATCGTTCCCTTAGGCCCCAGGACCATGCTGGTAGAACAGATTATACCATAGAATGGGGCTACTAGAACATTTAAATTACATAGAAGTATGCTAACCAGGGCAGGAGGCTAGAAATGGCTGTCATCATCCAGATAGGGTACCATCTGTTTTGTTTTGTTTTGTTTTGAGATGGAGTCTGACTCTGTTTGCCCAGGCTAGTGCAGTACTACAGTCTCGGCTCACTGCAACCTCCACCTCCTGGGTTCAAGCAATTCTCCTGCCTCAGCCTCCCAAGTAGCTGGGATTACATGCATGCAGTGCCATGCCTGGCTGATTTTGTATTTGTAGTAGAGACGGGGATTCACCATGTTGGCCAGGCTGGTTTCAACTTCCGACCTCAGGTGATCTACCCTTCTCAGCCTCCCAAAGTGCTGGGATTATAGGCGTGAGCCACTGAACCCGGCCCCATCTTTTTTTTTTTAACCTTTATCATTGTAATGTAACCAGATATATTTCTGTGTATCTTACAGTGATCTGCAAAGTTGGCTTTCTTCATGTCCAAGGCCACATCTTCCTCATTCCTAACTTGAGATGTCAAGCTCCTCCCTCCTCCTTCCTCTATTGATCCCATCTAGCTTTCTGGGGATTTATTAGATACCCATGTATTAAGACACCCATGTATTAAGACACCCATGTCTGCCATTCTGCTTGGCACCAAGGATGTAGCCATAAATGAGAACATCATGGTCCTTGCCCTCATGGGATGTACTAAGAGGAATAGGCAGGTAATGACATGGGTCCATGAGTCCCATGAAGCACTTTGTAACATGACTGTCAGGCCATAAGCCAGTGTTATGTGACATTCCTGTCTTTAGACTTTGCAAGTGCCACCTGGTCTGTTAGCCTTTCTATCACCACTGGGTGTCCTTCAGCACAGGCTAGGTTAGACTGTATTGACAACCGGAACTCTCAGTGGCTTACGACAACTCTTTCTGCTAAATGTCCATGGTACATTGGCTGAAGACAGAGTTCCCTGTGTCATTGTCCTCATTCTCTGTCTAAAGCCGATGATACAGTCACTATCTAGACTAGAGTATTGGCAACAATGGTGGCAGAAGGAAAAGATGCGCTGACTCTGAACGTTTCTGCTGGAAATGATGCTTAGTGCTTTTGCTCGCATTTCATTGGCCAAAGTAAGATGCGTAACTGCACCTCACTTCAAGGGGTGGGGAAATATACGCCACTCCTACAAATGGAAGTGAAACTTCACAGCACACCTTCATGGTACTAGATCTCTTCAACCTCGAGTTATCACTGTCACAGATGTGTGTGTCTCCCCGGTTAGATTGTGAATTCCTTGACGGCCAGCACCATGTCTTATACTTCCTTGTGTGTGATTCAACATGATGTTATCCTTATATTAGATGCGCAAAAATACTTCTGATTGTCTGAAGGGGAGGATGAGGGGAGAATAATGAGAACTCTGCATGTTTTGACACAATGCTTTATGGTTTACTGAGGATCTCTGCACATTATCTCCATTAGTCCTTTCACGACTGTAGGGTATAGTATTATGTCCCTTTTACAGATGAGTAAACTGAGACCTAGAACTTCTACACAGCTTGCTCAGTTTTATACAAAAATGTGGCTGAACTGTATCTGAAACCACGAATTCTAAATTAATGGGTCAGTGTTTCCTACTCCTTTTAGCTGTTAGTGTGGACACCTCAATTATCTTGTGCGGAGGTCCACACAAGGGAAGGAAGAGGAAACTTCAGAAAAGGAGTTGAGGCCGGGTGCGGTGGCTCACCCCTGTAATCCCAGCACTTTGGGAGGCCGAGGCAGGCAGATCACCTGAGGTCAGGAGTTCAAGAACAGCCTGGCCAACATGGTGAAACACTGTCTTTACTAAAAATACAAAAATTAGCCTCGTGTGGTGGCCTGTGCCTATAGTCTGAGCTCCTTCGGAGGCTGAGGCAGGAGAATCCTTTGAACCTGGGAGGCGGGGGCTGCAGTGAGCCAAGATGGCACTACTGCACTCCAGCCCGGGTGACAGAGCAAGACTCCATCTCAAAAAAAAAGAAAAGAAAAGAAAAGGAGTTAAGAGTCCCTTAGCAGCATAGGCATTTATCTCTTGGTACTTGGGGCCCAGCAGAGCTGGAATGGACATAGCAACAACTGCCAGCTTGTGCTTAGCAGGTCAGAGTATTTGTTTGCTGTAATTACAAATTACCACAGATTTACTGCTTTAAAATGACAGAAATTTATTCTTTCACAATCTGGAGGCCAGAAGTTCACTATTAGTTTTTTGTTGCTTTCTCTCTGTAAGAGACAGGGTTTTGCTTTGTCACCCATGCTATGCCAGAGTACAGTGGCGCAGTCATAGCTCACTGCAGCCTTGACCTCCTGGACTCAAGGGATCCTGCCTCCCCAGTAGCTGGGACTACAGATGTGTGCCACCACGCTTGGCTAATTTTTTTTTTTTTTTTTTGTAGAGATGGGGTTTTGCAATGTTGCCCAGGCTGGTCTTGAACTCCTAGGTTTAGGCGAGCCTCCCACCTTGGCCTCCCAAAGTGCTGGGATTTTAGGCTTGAGCCACTGTACCAGGACTCCACATCAGTTTTCCTGGGCTGAAGGTGTGAGCAGAGCTGCACTTGCCCTGGAGGCTGTAGGGAAGAAGCCGTTCTGTGCCTCTTCCAGCCTGTGGGGGCTGCCGGCATGCTTTGGCTATGGCCGTATCACTTTCTTCTGAGTGTGTAGTCTCCCTCTCTCTCTCTTAGAAGGACACTTATGATTGGATTTAGGGCTCACTCAGGTAATCCAGGATATTATCCTCATGTCAAATAATCCAGGATAATATCCTCACATCAAAATCCTTAATCACAACTGTGAAGACCCCTCCTACCCCGCACCCCTTCATTTTTTGTAAGATGGAGTCTCACTCTGTTGCCCAGGCTAGAGGGCAGTGGGGCAATCTCAGCTCACTGCAACCCTCCTGGGTTAAGGTGACAATCCTGCCACCTGAGACTTCTGAGTAGCTGGGACAACAGGCATGAGCCAACACTAAAAAATCTTGTATTTTTCGTAGAGACAGGGTTTCACCATGTTGGCCAGGCTGGTCTTGAACTCCTTACCTCAGTTTGTCTGCTCACCTTGGCCTCCCAAAGTGCCAGGATTACAGGTGTGAGCCATCACCATGCCCAGCCATTTAAAAAAAAATTGTGTGTGTGTGCACACGCGTGTGTGTGTGTGTGTGTGTGTGTGTGTGTAATCTATATAAGGTAACATTTTCAGGTTCCAGGGATTAGGACCTGATTTTTTGGGATATTTTTCAGTCTTCTACAGTTAGGGTGGTGGGAGCCCCTTCTGCTACCCGGCTTTGCTCCTCCGTCTTCCTCACCCAGCTATCTCTCCTCTGGGTGGTACAGATTATATGGCATCTTAAATGAAAGGGACTTTGGAGTCAGGCACACCAGTTGGCTTTGTGATCTGCGTCTGTTGGCTGGGTGACTCTGAGCCAGTTACACACTGTACCCCAGGGCCCTCTTGTATAGAGCTTTGGAACCTCCATCAGCTTGGTTGTAAGATAGTAAAAGGGAGAGGGCCTGGCACGGGCCCCTGGCCCCCAGTGGGCCCTCAGGAGAGAACGCTGTCCTACTGCGTGGCCCCTCACTCCACTCTCCTTCATCTGCACTGGCAGCGGCAGGCACAGTGGGCTGGAGGCAGAGGATGCTGCTTGTTGAGATTCCTGGAGCACTTCCTCCCATTTATTTTTCTCAGTGAAGTTAAAAACAGACAATGTTTATTAAATAATGAATCATTCTTTCCTAGGATTATTTCATTTCATGGGTGAGTAGTTTATTGCCAGAGAACTATGTCTTCCCCAAAATGACGTATAACATGATTTGGTTCCTAAGTTTTTAGACACTTGAATGTTTTTTCTCTCTTCCATTTAAACTTGAAGGTGGTGAAATGTAGTGCATATTCATTCATACTCTGTTCATTTCAGGAGACACCCACAAGCAGAGTGGGGTGTCTAGGGCCACTTTGACTTCATATTTTCCTATTTCTATAGGTGTATATAGAACCTGATATGTTAGTGCTCATAAATTTCAACATTCACTAAATAATAGGTATTTAGTAATAAATACCGTAAGCCAGCTGGCGCCAAGATGGCCGTGAGTAGGTAACACTGGAATGCAGCTCCCAGTGAATGAGATGCAGAGCGCTAGAGGACTCCACGATTCCAAACGAGGTGCTGGATTTGTTTCGGTGGGACTGAGAGGGCACTGAAAATAGCCCAAGGAAGAAGCCACAGGGTGAGAGCCGCCCGTGGGGGGTGGGGTGTGGAGGGGGGCACGTCCCCGCCTGAAACGTGCAGCCAGCTCGGAGCGTCAGGGGACTTCACCCCCTTGGTGCTCCGATTTGGATCCTGTGCTTACCTCATCCCTCCTACAACCCACGGTCCACGAGAGCCCTGCCAGACTGTGGGGCACCGTGGGTTGTTGATGCAAATCTGAGCAGCAGCTCCCACGAGGTGTGGCAAGTTGTCGCAGGGACCTGGGCGGAAGTTTGGACTAACACCAGTGGGACGGACCATCTCACAGAGGGAGGCAGAGTTGAAAGCAGGGAAATAGACCATAAGGCCTGGCAGGCCCCACCCCACGGAACTCAAACTGAAGCCCCCTCTAGAGAGCTTGGCAGCAAATACACCAGTTTGACCCCAACCAGGAAGATCGAGCTCTGGGAGACACACCATTGGGAAGGTGGGGCCAATCTCACCTGCAAACTCCAGGGAAGGACCGGCCACCCACCCAACAACCTGACTGAACCCAAGAGAGTCCAGCATCGCCCTCTATAGGCCAAAAAAGATACAGCTCCAACCTTAACAGAAAAAAAGTCCACTCAGAGACTCCTCCTGAAATCACCAACTTCAAAGGTCAAAGGGAGATAAATCCACGAAGATGGGGAAAAAAACAGCACAAAAAGGATGAAACCATCAAATACCAGAACACCTCTTCTTCTCCCAGGGATCACAACTGCTCACCATCAAGGTAACAGAAAAAGACAGAGAATGAATTTGACGAATTGATAGAAGTAGGCTTCAGAAGGTGGGTAATAACAAACTTCTCCGAGTTAAAAGACCATGTTATAACCCAATGCAAAAAAAACTAAGAACCTTGAAAAAAGTTAGATGAAATGCTAACTAGAATAACCAGCTTAGAGAATAACATAGACGACTTGATGGTGCTGAAAAACACAGCATGAGAACTTCGTGAGGCATACACAAGTTTCAACAGCTGAATCAATCAAGCAGAAGAAAGGATATCAGAGATAGAAGATCGAATTAATGAAATAAAACGAGAAGGCAAGATTAGAGGAAAAAGAGTGAAAAGAAATGAACAAAGCCTCCAAAAACAATGGGATTATGTGAAAAGACCTAATCTATGCTTGACCAGTGTACCTGAATGTGACATAGAGAATGAGTCCAAGTTGGAAAACACTCTTCAAGATATTATACAAGAGAACTTTCCCAACCTAACAAGGCAGGCCAACATTCAAATCCAGGAAATACAGAAAACACCACAAAGCTATTCCTCAAGAAAAGCAACCCCAAGGCACATAATTGTCAGATTCACCAGGATTGAAATTAAGGAAAAAATCCTAAGGGCAGCCAGAGAGAAAGGTCGAGTCACCCACAAAGGAAAGACCATCAGACTCACAGCAGATCTCTCAGCAGAAACCCTACAAGCTAGAAGGCAGTGGGGGCCAATATTGAACATCCTTAAAGAAAAGAACTTACAACCCAGAATTTCATATCCGGCCAAACTAAGCTTCATAAGTGAAGGAGAAATAAAATCCTTTATGGACAAGCAATTACTGAGAGATTTCGTCACTGCAAGACCTGCCTTATGAGAGCTACTGAAGGAAGTACTAAACAGGGAATGGAGCAACCAGTACCAGCCACTGCAAAAATGTACCAAATGGTAAAGAACAATGATGCAATGAAGAAGGCACATCAGTTAACAGGCAAAACAACCAGCCAGTAACAAAATGGCAGGGTCAAATTCAAACATAACAATATTAACGTTGAATGTAAATGGCCTAAACACCTCAATCAAAAGACACAGACTGGCAAACTGGATAAAAAGTCAAAACCCATTGGTGTGCTGTATTTAGGAGACTCATCTCACGTGCAAAGACTCACATAGATTCGAAGGGATGGAAGAAGATTTACCAAGCAAATGGAGAGCAAAAAAAAAGCAGGGGTAGCAATCCTAATCTCTGATAAAATGGACTTTAAACCAACAAAGATCAAAAGAGACAAAGAAGGGCATTACATAATGGTAAAAGGATCAATGCAACAAGAGGAGCTAACGATCCTAAATATATATACACCCAATGCAGGAGCACCCAGATATATAAAGCAAGTTCCTAATGACCTACAAAGAGACTTAGACTCCCACACAATAATAGTGGGAGACTTTAACACTCCACTGACAATATTGGACAGATCAACAAGACAGAAAGTCAACAAGGATATCCAGGACTTGAACACAGATTTGGACCAAGCAGACCTAATGGACATTTACAGGACACTCCACCCCAAGTCCACAGAATACACATTTTTCTCAGTACCACATTGCACTTACTCCAAAATTGACCACATAATTGGAAGTAAATCACTCCTCAGCAAATGCAAAAGAATGGAAATCTTAACAGTCTCTTAGACCATAGCGCAATCAAATTAGAACTCCAGATTAAGAAAAGCACTCAAAACTGCGCAATCACATGGAAACTGAACAACTTGCTCCTGAATGATGAAGGGATAAACAATGAAATGAAGGGAGAAATAAAGATGTTCTTTGAAACAATGAGAATGAAGTCACAATGCACCAGATCCTATGGGACACATTTAAAGCAGTTTCTAGAGGGAAATTTATGGCAATAAATGCCCACATGAGAAACAAGGAAAAATCTAAAATTGACACCCTATTGTCAAAATTGAAAGAGCTAGAGGAGCAAGATCAAAAAAACTCAAAAGCAAGTAGAAGACAAGAAATAACTAAGGTCAGAGCAGAACTGAAGGAGATAGAGACACAAAAAATCCTTCAAAAAAAAATCGATAAATCCAGGAGCTGGTTTTTTGAAAAGATCAACAAAATAGACCACTAGCTAGAATAATAAAAAATAAAAGAGAGAAGAGTCGAATAGATGCAATAAAAAATGATAAAGGAAAGATCACCACCGATTCCTCAGAAATACAAATTACCATCAGAGATTACTACAAACAACTCTATGCACATAAACCAGTAAATCTGGAAGAAATTGATAAATTCCTGGACACTTGCACACTCCCAAGACTAAGCCAAGAAGAAGTTGAAACCTGAATAGACCAATAACAAGGTCTGAAGTCGAGGCAGCAATTAATAGCCTACCAACCAAAAAAAGTCCAGGTTCAGACAGGTTCACAGCCGAATTCTACTAGACGTACAAAGAGCTGATACCATTCCTGCTGAGACTATTCCAAACAATACAAAAAGAGGGAATCCTCCCTAACTCTTTCTATGAGACCAGCATCATCCTGATACCAAAATCCGGCGGAGACACAACTGAAAAAGAAGACTACAGGCCAATATCCATGATGAACATTGATGCAGAAATCTTCAATAAAATACTGGCAAACCAAATGCAACAGCACATCAAAAAGCTTATCCACCATGATCAAGTAGGCTTCATTCCGGGGATGCAAGACTGGTTCAACATACGCAAATCTATAAACGTAATTCACACATAAACAGAATCAAAGACAAAAACCACATGATTATCTCAATAGATGCAGAGAAGGCCTTTGATAAAATTCAACAGCCCTTTATGCTAAAAACTGTCAATAAACTAGTTATCAATGGAATGTATCTCAAAACAATAAAAGCTATTTATGAGAAACTCACAGCCAATATCATACTGAATGGGCAAAAACTAGAAGTATTCTCTTTAAAAAATGGCACTAGGCAAGGATGCATTCTCTCACCACTCCTATTCAGTATAGTATTGGAAGTTCTAGCCAGCGCAATTAGGCAAGAAAAAGAAATAAAGGGCATTCAATTAGGAAAAGAAGAAGTCAAATTGTCCCTGTTTGCAGACAACATGATCGTATATTTAGAAGACCCCATCGTCTCAGCCCAAAACCTTCTTAAGCTGATAAGCAACTTCGGCAAAGTCTCAGGATTCAAAATCAATGAGCAGAAACCACAAGCATTCCTATACGCCAATAACAGACAAACAGAGAGCCAAATCATGAGTGAACTCCCATTAACAATTACTACAAAGAGAATAAAATACCTAGGAATACAACTAACAAAGGATGTAGAAGATCTCTTCAAGGAGAACTACAAACCACTGATCAAGGAAATAAGAGAGGACACAAACAGATGGAAAAACCTTCCATGCTCGTGGTTAGGAAGAATCAGTATTGTGAAAATGGCCATACTACCCAAAGTAATTTATAGATTCAGTGCTATCCCCATCAAGCTACCATTGACCTTCTCCATAGAATTGGAAAAAAACACTTTAATCTTCATGTGGAACCAGAAGAGAGCCCACATAGCCAAGACAATCCTAAGCAAAAAAAAACAAAGCTGGAGGCATCACCTACCTGACTTCAAACTATACTACAAGGCTACAGTAATCCAAACAGCTTGGTACTGGTACCAAAACGGAGAAATAAACCAATGGAACAGAACAGAGGCCTTGGAAGCAGCACCACACATCTGCAACCATCTGATCTTTGACAAACATGGCAAAAACAAGCAATGGGGAAAGGATTCCCTGTTTAATAAATGGTGTTGGGAAAACTGGCTAGCCATATGCAGGAAGCTGAAACTGGACCTCTTCCTGGCACCTTATACAAAAATTAACTCCAGATGGATTGAAGATTTAAACATAAGAACTAACACCATAAAAACCCTAGAAGGAAACCTAGGCAACACCATTCAGGACATAGGCACAGGCAAGGACTTCGTGACTAAAACACCAAAAGCAATGGCAACAAAAGCCAAAATAGACAAATGGGACCTAACTAAACTTAAGAGTTTCTGAATTGCAAAAGAAATAATCAGTAGAGTAAACCAGCAACCAACAGAATAGGAAAAAATTTTTGCACTCTACCCATCAGACAACGGGCTAATATCCAGAGTCTACAAAGAACTAAAACAGATTTACAGGAAAAAACACAAACAAACCCATTCAAAAGTGGGCAAAGGATATGAACAGAAACTTTTCAAAAGAAGACAAATATGCATCCAACAAACATATAAAAAAATGCTCATCATCACTGGTCATTAGAGAAATGCAAATCAAAACCACATTGAGATACCATCTCACGCCAGTTAGAATGGCAATCATTAAAAAATTTGGAGACAACAGATGCTGGAGAGGATGTGGAGAAATAGGGACACTTTTACACTGTTGGTGGTAGTGTGAATTAGTTCAGCCATTGTGGAAGACAGTGTGGCAATTCTTCAATGATCTAGAAATAGAAATTCCCTTTGACCCAGTAATCCCATTACTGGGTATATACCCAAAGGATTATAAATCGGTCTGTTATAAAGACACATGCACATGTATGTTCATTGCAGTGTTGTTTACGATGCCAAAGACCTGGAACCAATCCAAATGCCCATCGATGATAGACTGGACAAAAAAATGTGACACATATACACCATGGAATACTGTGCAGCCATAAAAACGATGAGTTTGTGTCCTTTGTAGAGACATGGATGAATCTAGAAACCATCATTCTCAGCAAACTGACACAAGAACAGAAAACCAAACACCACGTGTTTTCACTCATAGGCAGGTGATGAACAATGAGAACACATGGACACAGGGAAAGGAACAACACTCACAAGGCTTGGTGGGGGAGTGGAGGGGATGGGAGGGGAGGGTGGGGAGGGATAACACTGGGAGAAATGCCTGATGTAGGCGACGGCGGGGGGGTGCGATGGAGACAGCCAACCACCATGGCATGTATGTACCTATGCAATAATCCTGCAGGATGAAGGATGTGCACATGTACCCCAAAGCCCAAATACAACAAAAAAATAAATACATAAATACATAAATAAATACCATAAGCCTTCCTAGGTAAGCAAAGTAAGCCTGTTAAGCCTGTTAAGAAAAGTAAGCAATTATATAATTGGCAAGGAAATTAACACAAAGATCTAAACCAAGAAATAGCAAAGCCTTTTTTTTCTTGGAAGTTTTTGTTGTTTCACATATATTCCACGTCTGCCTTCAGAATCTAAAATTCTGGCCCACTTTGTTTATACAGCAGTCCCTTTAGAAATTTGCCTAACTTTTAGGCCATTTTTTTTTTTTTTTTTTTTTGAGACAAGATCTCACCCCTTCACTCAGGCTGGAGCACAGTGGCAAGATCATAGCTCACTGCAGCCTGGACCTCCTGGGCTCAAGTGATCCTCCAATCTCAGCCTCCTGAGTAGCTGGGATTATAGGCACATGCCACCTTGCCCAGCTAATTAAAAAAAAAAAAATTTGGCCGGGCTTAGTGGCTCACACCTGTAATCCCAGCACTTTGGGAGCCCGAGGCAGGCAGATCACCTGAGGTCAGTAGTTCAAGACCAGCCTGGCCAACATAGTGAAACCCCGTCTCTACTAAAAATAGAAAAAATAAAAATTAGCTGGGTATGGTGGCGGGTGCCTGTAATCCCAGTTACTTGGGAGGCAGAGGCAGGAGAATCACTTGAACCCAGGAGGTGGAGGTTGCAGTGAGCCAAGATTGCGCCATTGCACTCCAGCCTGGGCGACAAGAGTGAAATTCTGTCTCAAAAAAAAAAAAATTTACATTGATGGGATCTTGCTATGTTGCTCAGACTAGTCTCAAACTCCGGGCCTCAAGTGATCCTCCTACCTCAGTTTCCCAACATGCTGGAATTACAGGCGTGGGTCACTGTGCCCAGCCCATTTTAATTAAAGTGCTAGGAGAATAAGTAGGGTTACTTGCCATCTTTGATCTAATGACATTAGAAGCTTGGAGTGCTGAGTTGAGAAGAACCATGATACCAAAACCAGGCTCATTCTGTGATCTGTTAGTCATGTCTGCCACAGACATGGAGCAGGAGGGCATAGGCACTGGAGAAGTAGTTATCATAATACACTTCGTTTAGGCCCTAACACCATCAGATTGATCTCGTGGTCATTGGTTAACACTAACTGTCATATAGGAAGGGTAAGAACTGAAAAAACTGTCAGCTCTTGAATACTGTCAATACCTACCATCGTATGTGAAATTTAGTAGTTTCTTGATAAATACCTATTGAAAAAAGAAAGGATGGAGAGAATTGTTTTCCTAGAAACATGCTCATAAAGGGGAAACTCGTTTTTAGGAACTAACTGAATCAGGGCCTGCCCTGCCATGGCTCATAGAGCACAGAGCATAGGAACTGTTCAAGATAATCAAGAACACTCCGTACGTTTGTTTGTCTTGTTTGTTATGTATAAACAGCATAAAAGCAGCATTCCAGTATTCAGTCTTTAAAACATTTGCATTGTCTAACAACAAACACATGGTGCTTGCATCAGCGTGGCCTTTTGTTTGTATTTGCCACACTACTGAAAGGAATAAAGTGGAGTTTTGAGATTTGAATGCCCGCTGTACCACTACTATCTATGTGCTCTGAGGCAAGTTACTTAGTCCTCTCTGTACCTCCAGTAATAACCTCCAGGTGCCAACCTCCAAGGCGTAGCTGGGTGATTCTAGTCAAGGGTTGAGGACAGTGTGGGCACATCCGTAGTAAGTGCACTGGTTCTTTGGCCCTCGGTTCCATTCCTGTCTTTCATGCTGGCCCCTGACCCCTGCAGACTGTTTCCTGGCTCTGCCTGGGTTTGGCGTGTGGGAGGCACTGGAGGCTGAAGGAAGGAGAAGCCAGAGTACCTCTCACCTGTCTCTATCTGTGTCTCTGTGTGGCTCCAGCTACCTCTGCACAGGCTGGCCATGACAGAGCTCCTGTGGGTAGCCCTGGCCGTCCTGGTTCTCCACCTCCTCCCTTGGGCCCTTCAGCCTGGAAATGGTGGTAACTTCCTGCTGTTGACAGTTTCCTCACTGTCCCCCTGTTTGCTTTACAGCTCCCATGTCACTGATCCCATCAAATTTCCCATTTCTTACACTTAGACCAGTTTTTGTTTTCCTGGCTATGCCCTGACTCATAAGCAGTACGTATACATTTGCTGCCATTATTATTGTTGTTGCCACTGCCTTGTATACTGCAAAGGAAACTGAAGGAAACTGAGGCTCAGCTGGAGAGTGGATTGACCAGGATTCTGCAGCTAGTGGGTGACAGACCTTAGCAAAGAACCCTTTTCACAGAATCTCCCTTTCTGCCAGCCTTCGGGTGAATGGAAATCTTCAAACTCTAATAAGTCTGAATTTATAGTTTATTATCTAAGGACCCCTCCTTTTTGGAATCTCACACACTGGAGCTTCTGCAGGGACACATACTAAGGACATAGCTGTCCCAGCTGCCAAGTGTACACTTTTGGGGTCATATGCTATCCAAGTTGAGACTGACCTCAGACTCTTGGGATTCTGCTATAGTGAAGTTGGGGGTGATAAAGATCATTGATTTAACAAGCAACAGAAAACAGTTTGAAAGATCTTAAACAATTCTCAATCTGTTTGTCTCCTGGAGCCCCAAGACAGAGAGGTATCCAAGCCTTGAAACCAGACCAGGGGCTGATGTTGTGTCAAGATGTGCTTCTTTCTTTTACCTCTCTTCTTGGCTTCATTCTTTGTTCTGCTTTAGTTCATATGGTAGAAAATGACCAGGTACATTTCTTTTCCAGTTAATAATAAAGGAGTGCAGTCTCTCAATTCCAAATTCCTAAGGGAGAGACGCTAAACCAACAGAAGCCAGGTGTCTACCTCCATCTAGTAACGGGCTGAGGCTCACTACGTACAGAGTGTCAGCTGCAAGTCCACTGTTGCCGCATGGGTTGGTGTGGAGTAGTATTTTCCAGAAAGTGGGGCCAGGACAAATAAGCCAACGAGTGTCCATTATGGAGCTCATGTCAGGACTTCAAACAACCTGCCTGATCATCATAGGACTATCAACTGCCATGTTAGGATGCTGCCATTTGCCAGGCACTGTGCTAGTGATATTCCATCTTTTTGTACATTCGTTTTGTTTTTTAATTTTAGTGCTCACAGCCACCTTAGGAGGCAGGTTTTATTATTCGCATTTTAGAGATAAGAGGCCAAAGGGGAAATCACACATTTGTGCAATGTACAGCTGCACGGGCCCACTAAAATGTTTAGGATCTTTTTCTGGGGGAGATGGAGTCTTGCTCTTTTGCCCAGGCTGGAGTGCAGTGGCATGGTCTTGGCTCATTGCAACCTCTGCCTCATTGCAAACTTCACCTCCTGGGTTCAAGCAGCTTTCGCTATGTTGGCCAGGCTGGTCTTGAACTCCTGACCTCAGATGATCTACCTGCCTCGGCCTCCCAAAGTGCTGGAATTACAGGTGGAGCCACCATGTCCAGCCAAGGATTTTTATTGAGTAGGGGAGTTAAAATATATCAGCTGAGGCCAGACACAGTAGCTCATGCTCATGCCTATAATCTCAGCACTTGAGGTGAAAGAATTGCTTGAGCCCAGGAGTTCAAGATCAGCCTGGGCAACATAGTGAAACCCTTTCTCTACAAAAACAAAAAAATTAGCTGGGTGTGGTGGTGTGCACCTGTAATCCCAGCTACTTGGGAGGCTAAAGTGGGAGGATTACTTAAACCCAGATTGAGACTGCAATTAGCCATGATCATGTCACTGTACACCAGCCTGGGTGACAGAGCAAGACCCTGTCTCAAAAAAAAAAAGAACAACTGAGAGCTTCAACACTGTTTAGTGAATGCTGAGCAGAAGTTAAAATTCTTGGTTAAGTATACCTTTGATTAACAGAGAAAAGTGGTATAGGCCAGGTGCTGTGGCTCACACCTGTAATCCCAACACTTTGGGAGGCCAAGATGGGTGGATCACCTGAGGTCAGGAGTTCAAGACCAGCCTGGCCAACATGGTGAAACCCCATCTCTACTACAAATACATGAATTACCCAGGCATGGTAACAATTGCCTATAATTCCAGCTACTCAGGAGTCTGAGGCAGGAGAAGAGCTTGAACCCGGGAGGTGGAGGCTGCACTGAGCCAAGATTATGCCACTGCACTCCAGGTGGTGTGGGGACAAATCAAGCTAACAATGTGTAAGAAATAAATATTACAGGCTGGACACAGTAGCTCACATCTGTAATCTCAGCACTTTGGGAGGCCAAGGCGAGTGGATCACGGGGTCAGGAGATCCAGACCATCCTGGCCAACATAGTGAAACCTCATCTCTACTAAAATATAAAAAATTAGCTGGACGTGCACATGTGGTCCCCGCTACTTGGGAGGCTGAGGCAGGGGAATCGTTTAAACCCGGGAGGCAGAGTTTGCCGTGAGCTGAGATCACGGCAGCTCAGCCTGACAACAGAGCAAGACTCAGTCTCAAAAAATAAAAATAAAAAAAGAAAGAAACACTATTGATCCTTTAGTAGTTCATAAGCATGGTGATTAGGTTTTTACATGCATGTATAATGTGCCTCCTGCAAACCTTGTTACAAGGTTGGCACACTACCATCCAACGTGAAAGAAAAAAGATATTGCCGGGCGCGGTGGCTCACGCCTGTAATCCCAGCACTTTGGGAGGCCAAGGCGGGTGGATCACGAGGTCAAGAGATCGAGACCATCCTGGTCAACATGGTGAAACCCCGTCTCTACTAAAAATACAAAAATTAGCTGGGCATGGTGGCACGTGCCTGTAGTCCCAGCTACTCGGGAGGCTGAGGCAGGAGAATTGCT